>CAMZMU010000112.1:28523906-28724736 GCA_947311845.1 Poa pratensis
ACACACACCCTATAGACTTAGACCTACGAACCCGCAGTGACGAGATCTAGAGCTCCCCCACCTTATGACGCCAAGATGGCGACCGGAGTAGTTGCAGAGGGGAGCGGCTGATTCAGCAGCGAGACTAGGAACCTTTCAGTTACTTGCGAACCTGGTTTCGAAAGAGGAAGAGAAAAGTAAGAAAGTAAATATTATGGCAAAACTATGTAATACTAATTAAGGAGTAAAACACAGGGATATGATACATTCATCTGAGACATACATCCGACTTGTTGGCAGGTTGCATTACGTGCTGGTGTCCATGCATCACATTCGGGAGGGTGGCAGAGATCGTGGACAGGGGGTCGACGTCGGCCGGGACGGCCGGGGCGTTCTCTACGCGGTGCTGGCGGCGCTGACGGGGTGCCATTGGATCTACTCCTGCACCTACCGCACAAAGATGCGCGCCCAGTACTCGCTGCCGGAGGCTCCCTGCTCCGACTGCCTCGTCCACTACTTTTGTCATCGCTGCGCGCTGCGGCAGGAGTACAGACAGCTCAAGGCCCTCGGCTACGACCCCGACATCGGCTGGCAGCTCAACGTCGAGAGGGCCAACGGCAAACCGCCCGGCATGCAGCAGATGTACCGCTAGATGTATGCTCAAACTCGATCTCGGCAGCTTTCTGATGTGAAGGGGACGAAAGGAATCCAACAAGAGTGTTATTTCATGCTATGCAGATTGCTTCATATACATACATTATTACCTTGTTACGTTTATACGTGTGCTGTATGAAGACAGGTGACGTACGGAGGATGACGAGAACGTGCCTGCGTTAGTGCATTTTGTTCACTGAAAATTTGTATTTGTTTGCCCACCGGTCTTTGTGCCAGCATCTATTTATTACGGTTTTGCTAATTCTCAGCTAGCTGAGATTTAGCTTAGCGCTCAGTCACATTTGTAGCCGTCGGATCCATCCCCTGCTTTGCGATTCACGTTTTGCTGGGTTGGCCCGATTTGTGGTGTGTTTGTTGTGTTGGGCTCGTTCTGGCCCACGGTTTTTTTCTGGACATGCGAATTAAATAAGTAGATTGGGCTGGGCCGTTGGTGGTGTTCGAAGTTAGTTGTTTGTCCTTTTTTTTTTGGACATGTGAAATATGTAGAGTGGACTGGACTGGGCTGGGTTGTGTGTTGGATTTTATGCGGTCCAATTTTTTTCCTGTACGTTGTTAATTTAGTTGATATTCCGTTGCTAATTTAGTTAATATTTCGTGCTGGGCTTTTGTATGGTCCGATTTGTAGTTAATATTCGTCCTTTTTATGTAACGGCCTATCTTTTTGATTTTGTTGTTGTTGTTTTTTTGTGTTGCAAGTAGTTTGAAGAATTTTATTATTCATATGTACTTTCTTTCATGTAATGTGCCAAAGTTAATTTATGTGAAGACAATTGCTCTTTTTTGTTGGAGATTTTTTGTTTTGGCTAGGATGATTTACATTGTTTTGGTGATTTGTATTTTTTCTTTTTTGTGTTTCTATGGTGATATGACATTTTTGTTGTTGATTTTTATATATTTTTTGTTTCATGTTAATTTTAAAATAGATGTCCCGGTTTTTTAGAAGCGTCGTCTAGTGTGAGAAGGGTTTTTGCAGCAGACATTTTTGTGTCAACAATATAAACTAGGTTGTATTTGATATTAATTAGGGAGATTACTATAGTAGAGGAATATTAGTTTTCCTCCAATAGAGGTCGGCCTATTATCTCTGATGGCTTTCATCTCGGGAGACGACTATTTATTATTCATTGATTTTGCTATATTTTTTATGTTTATATGTTTTAAAATGAGATTTGCCAAATCTGGAAGCCAGTTTCAATTGAAATTTATTCTTTTTTTGTTTTTGTTTATTATTATTTATTATGTTTTTATGTTGCAACTGAGATTTGCCTTTTTTTTCTGGAAGCTAGTTACAACTGTCCTTACAACTGAGATTTTCTCGAGTATATAAGCCGGTTGCAACTGTACTTGAGAATGAGTTTTTTTTGCGCCGGTTGCAAACACACTTGAAACTGAGATTTTCTCGAGCATATAAACCAGTTGCAACTGCACTTGCAACTGAGTTCTTTTTTTTCAACCGAGTTGCATCTATAGTTGCATCTGAAACTCCCCGAGTTTTGGAAGCCCAGCTAAGATGTTTTTCTCTTTTTTAGTTTTATGTTTTTATTTTTTGCATTTTTATTTTTGTTTTTAGTTATTATTATACCTATTATTTATTTATTTTTTCCTGGAAGCCACTTGCAACTGAGATTTACTCGATGCTATCAGCCAGTTGCAACAACACTTGCAACTGAGTTTTTTTTATCCAGTTGCAACTCCACTTGCAACTGGGATTTTCTCGAGCCTATAGGCCAGTTGCAACTCCACTTACAACTGATTTCCTTTTTTTTCAAGCGAGATGCATCTACAGATGCAACTATGATTCATCGAGTTTTGGAAGCCAGTTTTTAGTCGAGTTGTTTTTCTCTTTTTTTATGTTTTTAAGTATTATTACTATAAATATTATTTTTTGTTGTTACTTAATTATTTTAGTATTTCTTTTTGTTTGGAAGCCAGATGCAACTAGGATTTTTTCCATGTTTTAAGGCAGTTGCAACTACAATTTAAAGTGAGTTTATTATTATTATTTTATATATTATTTTTCTTAATTATTTATTATTATTTTTTATTTTTTTGTCTGGAAGCCAATTGCAACTGATATTTTCTCCATGCTTTAAGCCAGTTGCAACTGCACTTGCAACTTTGTTTTTGTATTATTATTCTAAATATTATTTTTGTTTTTAATTATTTAATTTAATTATTTCTTATTCGTTTTTGTCTGGAAGCCAGTTGCAACTACACTTGCAACTAAGATTGTCTCCATGCTTTAAGCTAATTGCAACTGCACTTACAACTGAATTGTTGTATTATTATTTTAAATATTATTTTTGTGTTTAATTATAACTATTATTTATTTGTTTTTGTCTGGAAGCCAGTTGCAACTGCACTTGCAACTGAGATTTACTCAATGCTATAAGCCAGCAGCAATAACACTTGCAACTGAGTTTTTTTTTTTGAGCCAGTTGCAACTCCACTTGCAACTGAGATTTTCTCGAACCTATAAGACAATTGCAACTCCACTTACAACTGAGTTTTTTTTCAAGCGAGATGCATCTGCAGTTGCAACTGTGATTCACCGAGTTTTGGAAGCCAATTTTTAGCCGAGTTGTTTTTCTCTTTTTTATGATTTATTTTAGATATTATTTTTTAATTATTTATTTTATTTGTTTTTGTCTGGAAGCCAGTTGCACTTGAAACTGACATTTTGTATTATTATTTTAAATATTAATTTTTGTGTTTATTATTTTTTATTTATTTTTGTCTGTAAGCCAGTTGTAACTGCACTTGCAACTGAGATTTTGTCCATGCTTTAAGCCAGTTGCATCTTCATTTGCAACTGAATTTTTTTGAGCCAGCTGCAACTGCACTTGCAACTGAGATTTGTTTTCCATTTGTATGTGAGGTTTCAAATAAAGTATTTATCAGTTGCAAGTAAAGATGCAACTGAAAATCTTGTTAGTTTTAAGTGGGGTTAAAAGTGATATTATAATTTTCTTGCAAGTGGATTTTTTAGTTGCAAGTACGGTTGCCACTGAGATTATTTTTAGTCGCAACTAACAATTTATTAGTAGGTGATTTTTTTTGCTGAAAATCAATATATAGCACAAACATAGTATTCATTTATTTCGAAATATTGTGGACGTTTTTGTTGTAATTGTATTTTTTCTTACGCAGTGTGATAAATTTTGTACTTTGTTGCAATGTTAACATCAACTAATTTATGATTAGAGGAATAACATTTCGACATTTTTCGTGGTGCATGCACCGGCCAGATAGCAAAGCTAGCAGCGAGCCTAGCTAGCTAGGCTTTTGCATGCCGAGCGAGCAAGAGTAGCTAGGCTGCATGCGAGCAACACTAGCATAGGCAGCACACGCGAGAGGCGGAGCAGCAAGCCAGATAGGGCTCTACCCACGTGGTGGAAGAATCAAATGCATGTACGCTATTTTTCTAGTAGCAGGATATGGGGAATGAACTGCACGTAGATCAGTCAACCGGACGCGTAAGCGCGCACATTAACCGAGCGAGACCACCGGCCACCACCTGATGACGTCAGCTGACTGAGAATTAACAGCTGAGCATTAGAGAGACCCTATTTATTATACTCAATTGCAATGTCGAGAAGAGGTATTGATTCCACTATGGTGGTGGTGTTTGAGGGTGTCAGAACAAGCCTCAAGGTTAAGGTTACAACTCGTCAGACCCCTCCCGCAAAATCACAAAATTGTGGCTCTGAAAGGCAACAAAGAACTCATTTTTCTCAAAACAGTTGTCCTTTTTTGTGCACATCACATATGAAAACATACTTTGATGCAAACTCAGTCGTACATACTGGACATGTATACGCTTGTATGTTCTTTTTATAATTTTTAGAGAAATAAAAATATACTTTAAAATTTTAAGAAAAAAAGGATCACGTACTGGAATTTTCGCCAGAACAAGACGATGCCACGATCACCGTCACTTGGAACGGGCTACTACTTGCGCTAGCTGGTGCTAGATGCAGACGACATTATCCTCGATCGACTTCTTCTTGTTTTGGCAAACTATTACTCCCAACTCGTTCACGTCGTTGGTGGCGATACGAATAGCGTGGCTTCCAATCCTAGGACTCGTTGTCATACCCAGGAAAGTGCATGGAAACTGCATAGAGTCATACACCCAAGTTGGCCTGGCTAGTGGATCAATGGTTGTCATCAACATTTACGTATGCGTTGCTAGAGGCTTGTTCAGGTCAAGGGAGCTTTGCTTGACATGGTGGCTATCCATTTCCTACCAAATTAAACCACGATGAAGGATCGTTGGTTGGATGATCGAACACTTGCTCATTCATCCACGCCGGCTATATAGAAGCACCGTATCCCCGCAGCAAACTCATTCATTCCCAGTGCTTCGATACGTCGAGATGAGCTCTCCGCCGCCGGCGCCTGATCCACCGCCTCTTCGACTGCTTCGACGATGTGCCTCTGTATGCACCATCTCTAACCCTTGTTCCACTCATGCATGCCTATTATCTTCAGCGCCATGAACATGTGATACATACATTTTTTTAAGAAAAGGGGAGAAGCCCTAGCCTCTGCATCGATTGATGCACACGGCTTTTATTGCAGCGTCATAAGTAGTTCACAGTTTACATCTCAAATTAAGGTACAAAGTATTTAAGGGAAAAGACAGCGCGACAAAACAAAGGAAACCAAAAAAGCCTCTCAAGCGTCTATCTTCTTAAACGTCTTGAATTCTTCTAGACAGCCGCTAGGTACCCCGGAAATAGATATCCAAAGCGACCGCCTCCAGCCGGGTGCATCCAGAGTCGATAAGCGCATGTTGCGCCTCTGCGACCAGGAAAGCCCACTCGTGAATCCAGTGAGTAGCCATGCGTATTACCTGTAAGAAGTTAGTATGACCGTCTTTGTTAAAAATGATATCATTCCCGCATCTCCATATAGACCATAGAAGAGCACAAGTTCCCCCGCGAATTTGTGCTTTAAAGTTCTTTTCCACCCCATTTAGCCAATTTCAAACATATTCGTACTATTAGCCGGTGAAATGATGTTAAAAACATATTGCACTACCGTCCATAAGAAATGCGCAAAAGGACATGTAAAAAATAAATGACCTATAGACTCCGCTAAATCACATAACTCATATTTCTTACACCCATTCTCAATGACCCAAGTGGTGCATTGAGACGGTATCCGAGCTAAACATTTATTGGCAGGAAAATGATCTTTGAGCTCTCCATTCTAGCGTGCCTGTTGTTAGCAGGGCCATTCCATAAGGTGGGAAAACATGTTATCTTCCCCGGGCCTAGAGAGGTGGAGTCCCCAAGTACTAAATTATACTTATGACCACTATATTGTTGTCCTTTATCGTCCAGAGAGTTATTGAATGTGTGAAATGAATCAAAGACTCAATTTGCATGAGCAAGTTCACACCATGAGCGCTATGGTGTATTTAGTTTGATGCCAGTCTCTCTAATGGATGCTCGGTGGTTTTTACTAAAATCAGTGTTACCTTTTTTGAACATGGGAATTTCCTTGTCTTCTACATCAATCAATGCATACAATCATTTTTATTGCAAAATGTTATCCTTTAAAGTATTACTAATCAAAGGGCACAGAGAGTGCATACAAATATAAATCAACGAAACCTAATACACACATAGCTCTTATGCATCATCGATTCTATTATTGGACCACTATCTACACTGCGATTGAACATATCATGTGCGAACATCTTAAGATGGTTGCCCACAAACTCCATGAGATCATGCTCGTCCATAGAGGTGAAAATAGGACAACAAATCTATATTATACTGATTAATACATTTAAATTTGTTCCACGATTTTTATTGATATAAGTTGGGAGGGGCACTTATATTCGCAAGTTGAAATTAATTGCATTCAAGACCAGCATGCCAAATTATAAAGTAGAATATGTTGTGACTTTTTTGACGACGCACAAATTTCCTTGAAAACATCTTTAAAAAATATATTTGTGTCTTGGTCCTAAGCAATCCAACCATTTCTCTCGTTGGCTTCCCCACATTTGTAGAATATACACTATTTGAATAATATGTAGATAGAATACCATGTTGAAAACTAATTACTTAGCCCAACTTGATAGACTCTTTTTTTCAATAGTTCGATTTATATTCTACAAGTTTTCATAATTAGACTTATCTATACTACACTAGAACTACTACTAAATATTTCTTCGACATATGCTTTAGATGTATCTATCATGTTATTTAATGATATCATAGTTTTTATAATTCACACACACCATATATAATTTATGCAATTGTGTAAAATAGTTCAAGAAGAAATTATATAGCAATTTACAATTAAAATTAAACACTAGCTAACTTTGCGGTTATACACATTACAAGCGTACAATAAAGAACACTACAATTTATGATCCAAAAATTGTTATTTTGTTAACTATGCAATGTAAGTAAATAATTTGTGTAACATGATAATAAAATAAGTGTAAGAGAGAAGTATAAATGTCTAATATAAATATGTTTATTTTAAGTTTCTCCGAATCAAAATTTTGTTTGAACCGGCCTTGTGCGTTAGGCAGTAGGTATTCAAGTAGGCATGACGTTGATCCCGGATCCCGGTCATAACATCAAAATTAAATGAAATACCCAATTTGATCATGTAATTTTTTAAGAACTCGCTCACATGATCCTTGATGGACACCCGATGGTAGACTGTGAGAACTCGTATAGTATGGACTAGAGGAAGTACCCGTGGGCTAATCTGACAAAGTCTTAGAGGTGGGCCGCATAGTAACCCTGATTGGAACGGGTCTAGGGTACAAGGGCATTGCAGGGAGGTTTTGGAGGTGACTTCCTAGTCTGGGCATCGGAACTCTATGTAGGCGTGGAGAGTAGAGATCGTAGATAATTATCTCCCATTAAGAAAAAATTGAGCACAACGGTTATGTAAGTAGTTCCGCCTAGGCACTGTCTTCTCATATACTTAAATTTTTACTATTTTTTCCCTACTAATCTTAATGTTAATTGACCTCGTTATTTGCAGCACAAAGAATTGCTAGCTCACTACAAGCTTGTTTGTTTATTGACCTCGGAACTGTATGAAGGTGTGGAGAAGGTTGGCAATGCATGATCTGTCAGTTTGAGAAACCACCGGTTGTGCTTACCTCAGACTTGTTTGTTTATTGGATCTTCTACTCGTCATCATGGTTAATGGTGATGGCCTCTGTGATTCTCCACTCGTATGTTGCAGCACTCTCTGAGAGAAATACATATTGTATTAATACGAAAAAATCATGAGACGTGAATATGTAGTATAACAATAACTTGCGGTTTTTGTAATTCATGTTTATATGTCATGTTTTTTATGGCATTAATGACATATTTACAATTACTTTATAATAAAGTGCTACAATCTTTGAGTGAGGACTACCAAAACAATCGTCGGTAGCAGGTCTAGGTTTAGAGGAGTGGAGCCCATGTGGTTGCACAAGCCGGGCCCCAAAATTTCCGAACAAGCCTATAGGCTTAGCACTAGCAGTCCTTCTGCTGGAAAATACTAAATATGTGTTGTTCGGCCTTGTGAGTTCATCGTCAAGTTCCAAGGGATCGGCGGCCTCCTTCGGCTTTCTCGCCTAGTTTGTGAAGTGAGGTCCCCAAATATGTTTGCTAGATCTTGGGTGGTCTTCAACCCTGTACAATATTGCTCTCTCCTCCAGGATGGTGATTATCATTATCGTATATATCTCATGAACAATGTTTTCCTGGATTCGATGTGATCTTGAGATTCGCTCTTGGCGCACCACCGACAAGGTTTCCCCTTGAGACGTATGTGTAAATTTGTTATGGTATTTTTAGTGTTGGTTTATCTTCATGCATGGTGATACATGGCATTTGGCCTCTTATTAAAACTCAGACTTCGCGTACGTACCCAGGAAAGTACACCGAAACTGCATACATACAACCAACAAGTGGCCAAGTTGGTCCATTGGCGCGAGTTGATCGATGGAGTGGGTGCGTCGATCCGTCCCCTCTGGATCGCTTCATGCATCCAATCGCTCTCGCGGCTAGCTCGTATACTCGCCTCCTGCACACATAGCCCAAAGTAACGTCACCCTCGGAATAATTAACAGCCTTGACTGTCACCATTCACAGTTGTTTCACCAGCGAACAGTTCTTGTACCAAGGAAATCATTGCCGTCGATTGGTTAATTAGGAGAGTTTGTGCTTGCAAGACGTATATACATATCAGAAGAAGAAAAAAAAGAAATGATCGGATCACGTCTTGAACAAAAAAGTATTGGTTGGATCAAAAGAGAAGTTATGCTAAAGTTTCTCATTGGTCAAATGTGTGGGCTACTTAGGGCGACGAGATTTACAACACAAAGTGGCAAAAATGTCTCTGCAAGTTGCAGCTGAAATCTTCAATACGAACAAAGATTGGTCGCCGCTGGTTCTCAGGATTGCGGAGTGGTGAAAGATCTCCCCGAAAAGATGATAGAGCGGCGTTGTAGTTTCAGCAAAAGGATGATGTTGTTGTTCTTGTTCGTTGAGCGTTAGTTTCCTGGCAGCTGGCTGTCACCCTCAACGACGCAAGCACCTAAAACCACGGTTTGTTCGGATTCAACGAAGCGCGGCTTGACTTGGCGGCTAGCCAAGTTGGCATATGACACACGGCTTCATAATCATACCCGGCCATCTCCGCCTGCCCGCGAGCTTGTACTATATAGCCACCCCCTCCGCTGCGACCTATCTCATCCATCCCAGCACAAGACAACAGCTAGCGACACCTCGCATCTTTCTCTCCGACTGGTTCAACGAGATGAAGCCCCAAGGCCCCCAACCCGAGCCGGTCGCCACCGGCTTCCCCGTCGGTATCGCCCCCGGCGGGAGCGCCGGCCACGGCACCGCGAGCGCCTGGTCCTCCGGCCTCTGCGACTGCGCCGACGACTGCGGCCTCTGTACGCTCTCCATCCCGATCCTGCACGACCGTGTGACTCCATGTTTTGATCGCCATGAACACATCTCTGATACGTACATATGATTTGCAGGTTGCGTGACCTGCTGGTGCCCGTGCATCACGTTCGGCAAGGTGGCGGAGATCGTGGACAGGGGCTCCACGTCCTGCGGGACGGCCGGAGCGCTGTACGTGCTGCTGTTGACGCTGACGGGGTGCCAGTTTATCTACTCCTGCACCTACCGCTCCAAGCTGCGTGCCCAGCACAGGCTACCGGATGAGCCCTGCTGCGACTGCTGCGTCCACTACTGCTGCGGGCCCTGCGCGCTCGTCCAGGAGTACAAGGAGCTCAAGGCCCGCGGCTACGACCCCGAGATCGGCTGGAACCTCAACGTCGAGCGCGGCAACGGCGGCGCCGCCAACGCGCCCGGCAGGCAGTACATGGGCCGCTAGCTGCTCATCTCGGTTCTCGAATCTGGATCGATCGAGCAAGTGTTGTTGAAGCGGGAGGACGATCGTGAACGTGCGTGGGTTGATGTTGCTCTGCATTTTGTTCATAAAATAAGTACATATATATTAATTACAGTGTTATATTGTACTATTTGTTTTGCTGGCCACCGGCCGGCGTCTGGATTTGAATAAGAAAAGAAGAGATTATTTCCAAGACAAAGTGCTAATCTCTCATCTATAATTCCTAACTTGGATGTTCGTCATGGCGCCCACGACGATACTGCTTCAGTGTATGTTGCTCGTCCGTTTGCCATGCTTGCCCACATGCAAGCAACCACCGGATTTCATGCATGCATGAGACCTGCTCCGGCGCTCGGCGTTGGCGATGGCGATAATTGGTCAACGGGCGGGAGCTGGCCTTGTAGTAATCCGCTCATCAGCACGATAAGCCCGATGCGGTATTACACGCAAACGGCTGGGGATATTTAGAACAAGTGGCTTATCAACTGGATTACCGGTTCTGGATGGCATTGTACTCCCTAGTCCCTACACCCTACCAAAGCTTTGGATACCGTTATAGGAAAATCTTTGAGGGGACTGGTATTTCCGATAACCGTGGTTGTTACCGGACAAGATTTTTAGACAAAATAAAATTCAAAATTTGAAATACTAACAAAATTAAACCCGATTTAAGGAGGAAGAATTTGCCCCAATTCAAACGGTCCAGATTTATTCGCCCGATAAACTCATTTACCCAGGGGGTGGGTAGGGTGTGCGGTAAAATTCCGGTTAACCAACTCCTTGGTCCCTACACCACCTGTCTGTGATCATACTCCCTCCGTCCTCGAATAAGTGTACATCTAGTTTTGTACCAAGTCAACTTTTATAAAATTTGACCAACTTTATATAAAAGAGTATCAACATACATGACATAATATTGATATATTTCGAAACTTCATTTTAAGACGAATCTAGTGATACCAATTTAGTGTCATAAATGTTGGTACGCTTACCTAAAAAATTAGTCAAACTTTAATAATATTAATTTACCACAAAAGGTAGATGTACACTTATTCGCGGACGGAGGGAGTACGCGCTTAGGATGACTTTTCAGAATTCGATAAGACTCACATTTCCTCTCTCTCCATTTTTATTCTTTACGAGGAGGATGGGCCTGTTCGAAAGTACACTCGCTAATAACTTCAGGAAACCCACGTTTGGAGCTGTCCTTGGTAATTTTGATAAATTTCCATTTTATTTCGTCTCGGATACCATGAGTTAAAATGGTCTTCTTGCTTAGACCAAAGCTCCAAGAAATCCTCTATGTGAAGAACATTGCGGCCGGCGTCCATGTTGAGTAACTCTCGCGGTGATTTCTTTGGCCACATCAAGATTTTTGCGAGAAGAGAGTCCATGTCCTTTATCTTAGGAAAAGGTTGTCATTCACCCGAAGTATCAATCCTCCGGCTCCTCTAATCACTCGAGCTATGCTCCCCCTTGTTGCGCATGTTTCTCTCTGCTAGGATAGGACAGTAAAAAAAAAGTAGGAACCTTCACGATAACACTCGACATCTCTTGTCCACTCGTTCCCACGTTCGTCTTCCCCAGGCTCGTTAAAGTATTCGCTAGCGTCCATGCCCAGCCTCTTCTCATAAAGTTTCTCTACCTCAAAAACTAGTTATTACGATAAGTATTTGGACTCCGGTAGGCAGGGCGGCACATATATTGGCACTTTGGATTGGACAGAAGCTCTGTTTTTTTAATTCATAATCAGACGCTAGCGAATACTGATCGAGTGGCATCATCGCGCACACACGTTCTTGTCCTCCTCCACCAGTCTACGTACAACATAAACATTGGTATAAACGTATAAATAATTTACGAAGGACGAAAGAAACTTTGCTCGCTTGTCTTCAACCCATCCAGCCAGCCAGCTAGCGTCCCATCTGCTGCATGCCGGGCGCGCTGCCAGCGGCGGCGACGCCGTTGCCGCGCTCGATGTTGAGCTGCCAGCCAATGTCGGGGTCGTAGCCGCGGGCCTTGAGCTCCCTGTACTGCTGGCAGAGCGCGCAAGGCTCGCAGCAGAAGTGGACGCAGCAGTCGCAGCACGGCCCGTCCGGGAGCGCGTACTGGGAGCGCATCTTGGCGCGGTAGGTGCAGGAGTAGACCCACTGGCAGCCGGTGATCCCCGCCAGCAGCACGTACAGCGCTCCGGCCGTCCCGCACGACGTCGCGCCACGGTCCACGATCTCCGCCACCTTGCCGAACGTGATGCATGGGCACCAGCACGTCAGGCAGCAAAGGCCGCAGTCATCGAAGCAGTCGAAGAGGCCGGAGGACCAGCCGGCGGCCCCCGCAGGGGCTGGGCCGCCGACGGGGAAGCCCGTGACCGGCTCGTTCGAGGGCTTCATCTCGAAAACTATCGAAGAACTAGGACGATCTGATGTTTATGTAAGGATGTGGCTGTCTTCAGATTGCGTTTTGTGCTGGAATGCTGGATGGAGGAGCTTGCTATGCTGTCGGGGTGGATTTATACTGCGCGCTGTTCTGACTGGCGAAGAAGGTCAATGGCGCACTCGGAAGCGGCAAGCCGCCCACGCAGTCAAAACAGCGTTTCGTTGACCTGAATTAGCCGTAAGTAGGTCGCTGAAGGGGGCGCGCCCGCCTTGAAGGTGACAGGCAGCAGCCAGGAAACTCACAACACGGTCTAACTTTGTTGATCTGATCATTTCTTCGGCCTGTTATAACGGTAGGTACTCGCTTGGTGTGAGTATTTGTATTGATTGTTTGTTCATTTTTTTTATCTCTAATCCGAGAGAGAACTAAATTAGTAGTTAGTTAACACGAGTACTTAACACTAATTTTAATGTCACGGGTCCTTCTTCTCTCGTAATTTAATATTTTAAAAAAAATCAGGGCTCAATAGAGCCGTTGTTTGATTTGGGGATGTATTAGCCAGGAAACTACAATTTGTAACTAGTTGCGCTTGCGACCCATTGCCGGTTATTCGATTTCAGAATTTTGAAAAAAATTGAAATAAATCATGGACATGGATTATGTTGTGTTTTTGCACCCACAAAGTTTCATCAACAAATATGACCATGTGACATGTGAAAAAAGACAAATAAAGTGTGAATAGCACAACATACTGTTCACTTAGATATTTTTCTTTTTTGCACAAGTCGTATATGATGATATTTTTGGATGAAACTTTGTGGGTACACAAGACACAACATAATCTATGCCCATGATTTATTTTGAAGTTTTTTAAAACTCCGAAGTTGGGCAACTGATAATGGGGTGCAGGTGCAACTAGTTGCAAAATATTTACTCTACGCATGGATGGTGGACGCGAGGAGTTTCGCACTTCTGGTGTGGTTAGGGGGGGGGGGGGGGGGGGGGGGGAATGTTTGTCTCATCTCTTGTGGACACTATAGTGGTTTGTACAGAGTATTGATGACACAACTCATGGACTGTCCATCAAGAAACTGAACAGAACACCACATATTTAGGATGAAATCCGGGATTCGACGTTTGCTAGTCGGACCTAGTAGCGATGATCTTGTGTAGTTACCTTATTGAATGTATTGTTTCTTTGTTGATTTTTCAATCCAATTATTGTCAGATCATACATCCAAAATGAAATCCTTGTCCTAACCGCAAGCTGGATGTGGCGAGATGTCTGTGTGAGTGCCTTCTTTAGAACTATATTTGTTCTTTCATATCTTTCATATATGGCAAAATGAAATCCTTAGCAATAGATTATCTTTCATACCTTGGGTGGTTTTTTCATTCTTGTCCTTCTAATGTACTATATTGGTTGATGAGTTTCGTCATGTTCGGGAAGTTCAACCTGTTTTTCAAGACAAAATCACATATAAGCAAAGTTATGTATATGTCAAGCATAACTTTTAAAACTTTGACGATAAATGTGGTTTCAAATGTAGATTAATAATATTTTCTTTAGTGTCGGAGTGGTCTACAAACTAGTGCAGGTGGCTCGACCGGCCGAAGGTTGGGCAGTTGGGTCGGGAGTTCAGCTATGCGCATACTTGTTTCCTTCCTCCACCAATGGCTTGACTTGACTGAAACACTCCAGGAAAAATCATTTTCGCTGACGGCTTTTTATATGACGAACGATTTTTACCAGGGATGCTGGCATATGTGTTCTTGCCGATGTTTTTCTCCGACCGGCCATCATCATATACTTGACGTGTGTCGACAGCAAAGACCTCGACATATACTTGTACAAAAGTGAACCAGGAGGTGCCTCGTGGTGGTTATATGCCGACGGTTGGGCTGTCGACATACTTTTCGACGTTGTCAAACGACCGAGTATGTTCCTTCGTTTGCCGATGGTCAAAGAAACCCGTGCGCACTGGAGTGTATGCCAATGGCATTTTGTTTAGTTGCTGAGGAAGAATAAGAGACGACCAAAAAACGTCGTCGGCGTATATGTATGCCGTCGGGATTCGTGTGTTCGCTGAGGGTTTTGGGCCGTCGGCATATTTTGCCATTCCTGTAGTGGGACGTACTGATTCCATGCATGGTTATTGAGGTCGAGAGGAGGAGATAGCCACACCAAAAACACGTGCCAACCAATGTCATCAATCCATTTCCTGTTGCTGATGCACCTTATCCACCAACTTGGATATGTATATATACGTATGCATTTTCTGTGCTTTTTCCTGCGTCCACCAACTGCAACTGCAAGTCATGCAAATGTATCGCGACCAGGTCAAAGGCTTGAGAAACAAGCTGATAACCCCATGTGCCTTGTCTTGTCCTGAACTGTATCGATCGGCCCATCGATTCATAGACAGATTATAGAGCACATAGCTACCTATGGCATCTCAGCTAGTCTTACTAACCGATGTATTCTTCTCCTCACGATGTAGGACTGGTCAAAATTATCTTTTAATAAAAGGCTATTAAGTCTGCTTGTAGATTAATAAATCCAAAACAGCCGATATAATACGAGTAATGCATTGTTTGGTCTACATCAAACTTTCTTAACTATCTCTAATAGGTTGTCCCTCAAAAACAGGCACAACTCAAGTTTAAGCGGCCTTTCAATCTTTTGTTGTGACAAAGCCCAAAATCTAACACATGCGGGCACGATATGTTATACACGATGGGCAAACAACGAAGAAGAATGAAGTCAACACATGGACATAATTTTTTAAGGTGAAAACCCCTCCAAGGAGAAGGGAAAAAAAGTGTCCTAGCCAGCAAAATTTCACTATATCACGAAAGGTTATAAACATAGGGGTTTTATAACAATGAACGTATCCCATGCGAGGACTTAAAAGAGGTGTAGCCTAGGTTGAAACTGATCCTTAATCCATGACCTCTTGGTGACATGCCTCCGCTCCATTCTAATTAACAGAAGTTAGTCTTTATCTGTATATAACCTTCGTATGAATTTGATAACAACTCAACATGATCGGAAACCATTCTAGTCAGAACTTTAAGCACCATAAGAGGATAAAAACTTTTCCAAGATAGAGACCAAGAATTCTATCAACCTCATTTAAGGTAGCCACTTCCTAGTTAATAGACCAAGTATACCAAGTTAAGAATTATTAGATGATACATTAGCAGTTTGGCTTAGAAATATGCTCTTGCTTTTTATTCAAACACAGACGCGGGCGGCCCGCAAAACAAATACGACAATACAATAATATAAAATGAACAAAATGCAGAGGGACATCGATCAACGCACGCACGTTGTGGCCTCCTCCCACTCCTGACAGCGACTATACACGTGTGTAGTAAACAATGTACGAAGCACGAATAAAGAACAGTTGCTCCATCGACCCACAACCGATCGATCAGCGGCCCATGTACTGCATGCCAGGCGCGCTGGCGGCCGCGGCGGCGCCGCCGTTGCCCCGCTCGGCGTTGAGCTGCCATCCGATCTCGGGGTCGAAGCCGCGGGCCTTGAGCTCCTTGTACTGCTGGACGAGCGCGCATGGCTCGCAGCAGAAGTGGACGCAGCAGTCGCAGCAGGGCGCGTCCGGGAGCGCGTACTGGGCGCGCATCTTGGCGCGGTAGGTGCAGGAGTAGATCCACTGGCACCCCGTCAGCCCCGCCAGCAGCACGTAGAGCGCTCCGGCCGTCCCGCACGACGTCGACCCCCTGTCCACGATCTCCGCCACCTTGCCGAAGGTGATGCACGGGCAGCAGCAAGTCAGGCAGCAGAGGCCGCAGTCGTCGAAGCAGTCGAAGAGGCCGGAGGACCAGGCGCCGGCGGCGCCAAGCGGACGGCCGCCGACGGGGACGCCGGTGGCTGGCTCGGCTTGGGGCTTCATCTCGACGAGATGTATCGATCGGTCAGAGAGAACAATGTGAGGCCGGCTGTTCTGATGATTTCTTGCTAGCTGTTGTCTCGTGCTGGGATGGATAGCTGCGTGCTGCGGGGGTGGCGTTATATAGGACGGGGCGCGGGCCGGCGGAGAGCCAGAGATGGCCATGAATGCGTGTCGTGCTGCCAAGTCAAACAGCGTTTCCTTGACCCCGCAGCTAGCCGTGGGTTGGTAGGTAAGTACGTCGCTGAAGGTGACTCCCTCCCAGCTGCCAGGAAACTCACGCCCATGACTCGATCACTCAAGCAACTTCTCTATTTATTTGATCTGATCTATTATTCTTTAGCGTGTGATATTGAGGTCTACCACTCCGCTATAGACGATTCTCTGAATTGGCTTCCCTATAGCTCGGAGATCTGTACACAACAATATTTTTGTTCATTTTTTCTATTTTTGTGGACAGTTGGAGATACTCAGATACAGATACGACGAGTAGCAACTTACGTTAACTACGGGGATATACGGTGATTACGGAAATGTGTATTCTGGGTTCTGGCCATGGATGCGGGCATGCATGTGCTCGACCGGCCGGCCGTTGGGGGCTGGAGTTTCGACTACGTGAGCGTTTCTTTTTCTTCCTCGATCAATGCCTTGGTTGATTGTGCTCTCACTCTCACGTCTCAGCTGCGTAAACTTTCTAGTCCAATGTATATGTACGTGCGCTCTTAGTAGGTATGTATTTCTTACCAGTGGCGGACCCAGGATCCAGGTCACAAGGTGGCTCCGCCACTGTTTCTTACCCCACGGTTGCGCATTCGTGACACTTAACCCCCCCCCCCCCCCCCCCCCCCCAAACCCCAAACCCATTTGGCACTCTGGAAGCTTCGTTAGAATAGATCGACATGTTATGTCTATTTGGTACGACAAAATATGTAAAACTCGGAACACGACATATGTGATCATGTCTAGCCTTCATCGTTTAATTCCTGGTCATTGTCCTGTTATTGTCGAGGTTCATGATAACGTATGTACAGTATTAGGAAACTAACATGTAATTGGTACCGGTTTAGGATTTGTAAACCTACCGTACCTCTCCCTGTACCTTTGTAATCTTCCTATATATACATGAGCCGGACCAACCCTGGTACCGTGCGATTCCTACCAATACATACACTACTGTTTTCATGGTATCAGAGCCGGCGGCGCTCCAAACCTAGATCGAAACTACTCTCGCTCTAAACTGCGCCGTCGATCGATGTCTTCCCCTGCGTTCTCCAGCGCGACATACCCCAGCGTCCTCTCGCTCAACTCCGGCTCCTCGGCCTCGCTCAACTCCGGCACCTCGGCCCCGCTCTTCTCCTCTTCGAGCGCGCCGACCATGGCCGGCCGCGCGGCCGCCATGACGTCTGTTATACCGGCGTCCCCGATCAACCTCACGAACCAGATCACGATCAAGCTCAGCAGTGAGAACTACATCTACTGGCGCACGCAGGTCGTTCCGATCCTCCGAAGCAATCTGCTGTTTGGTTTCGTTGATGGTTCGCTTCCCTGTCCTTCGGCAATGCTTGCAGCAAAGGATGGTGCCCCAGCCTCGATCCCCAATCCGCAGTATGCAGCCTGGCACTAGCAGGACCAGGCTATACTCACCGCGTTTGTATGCTCCCTTACCGAGAGTGTGCTTGGCATGATGACGATGGTGAGCACGTCCCAGGAGGCGTGGGAAATTTTGGCTGGCAGCTTCGCTTCACAATCTACAGCACGTGCCATGCAAATCCGTGGTGAACTCAACAAGGCCAGAAAACTTGATTCGTCGGCGACCGTCTTCTTCAACAAGATCAAGGCGATGTCCGACCTGCTTGCATCCATTGGGCAGCCACTACGACCTGAAGAATTCACCGGTTACCTATGCCAGGGCCTCGACAGTGAGTACGACGCTCTGGTTCAGATGGTGTCGGCCAGATCACTCCATGATCCGATGCCGGTACGTGACGTATACTCGCAGCTCCTTGCTACTGAGCAGCGCGTGGAGTCGCGGCGTGTAGAGCTCAGCACAGATGTCCATATGGCAAACTATGCTGCCCGTCCTGGAGGAAGCAAGCCGGCGCAATACCAGTACAAACCGGCGTTCCAGCCTCCCTATCGCCCCGATCAGCGCGATCAGCGCTCTCAAGGTCAGGGCAAAAACACATACCAAAGCAAGCCAAGTGGTGATCGTGGTCGTCCCTCCTTTGGTGCTCCTCCTAATGGCAATCGACCCATCTGTCAAATATGCGACAAAGTTGGACACGTTGCATCTTGCTGTTTCAAGCGTTTCCAACGCGACTTCCTTGGTACCGGCAACGATGGGCGTTACATGGAGCGTCAAATTTCGCTTTCACGGTCACACATGGATCACAAGGGTCTACATCATCCTACCCTGTCGATCCTAGCTGGTACGCCGACACGGAGCAACGGATCATCTTACTAATGAGCTAAACAAGCTCACGCTGCGGAGCACTACCACGGCAAAGACCACGTCCACACCGCCAATGGCGGAGGTATGCGCATTACTCATATTGGTCAATCTACTATTCCTACTTCATCACATTCTCTACACTTAAAAGATGTCCTTCATGTTCCTTCCGTTTCTCGTAATCTCCTATCCGTTAAAAAATTTACCTTAGACAACAATGTTTTCTTTGAATTTCACCCCTCATATTTCTTTATTAAGGACCGGGCTACCAAGGAGGTTCTTCTTAGAGGGGGATGTCGCCGCGGCCTCTATAATCTTGATGTGTCTTCCCTAGTCAAGCAAGTTTTCAGCAGTGTCAAGGTGTCGCGTGAGAGGTGGCACTCGCGCTTAGGTCATCCAGCTACCCAGATTGTTCAGCATGTGCTACATCGTCATGAGCTTCCATCAGTGTCCAATAATTTAGTGTAATTTGTGATGCTTGTCAACAAGGCAAGAGTCATCAGTTGCCGTTTTCTTTGTCTACTAGAGTTACTAGTTCGCCACTTGAGATTATTTATTCCGATGTATGGGGTCCTGCCCAAACCTCTGTTAGTGGACATCAGTTTTATGTCAGTTTTATTGATGCTTATAGTCGCTTTACATGGCTTTATCTCCTTAAACATAAATCTGATGTGTTCAAAATATTTCTTCAGTTTCAACAACATGTTGAACGTCTTTTGGGTAGGAAAATCATACATGTGCAATCTGACTGGGGTGGTGAATATCATAGATTGAATCAATTTTTCTCGGACATTGGTATCTCGCATCGTGTCTCCTGTCCACATACCCACCAACAAAATGGCACTGCTGAACGTAAACATCGTCATATAGTTGAAACTGGTCTAACTCTTTTGGCCCATGCTTCTGTTCCTTATCGTTTTTGGAGTGATGCTTTTTCCACTGCGTGTTTTCTTATTAATAGACTACCTAGTCGTGTCATCTCCATGCAAACTCCTCTTGAGCGCCTTTTAGGTGAAGTGCCCGATTACACTTTTTTCAAAGTGTTTGGGTGTGCTTGTTGGCCACATCTCCGTCCTTATAATAAACGCAAACTTGAATTTCGATCTAAAAAATGTGTTTTTCTTGGCTATAGCTCAGTTCATAAGGGATACAAATGCCTACATGTTCCTACCAATCGTGTGTATATCTCTCGCGATGTCGTCTTCGACGAAAACGTGTTTCCCTTTTCTCACATGCCATCGGAGTCCACTCAACCTTCCACATCCGCGTCTCCTTTATATCCTGACCAATTTGATGATGCTGCACATATGCCTTTGCTCTTAGCTAACCATGGTGCAGGCTACGGACGCGGTGCTCGATTGGAGCTGTTGGATGATCCTGCACCGATGGCAGGTGATCACGTTGATCATGCAAACGACCCTCATGTGCATGGCCATCTACCAAACCATGCAGACTGGGCCTCTTCTGGCCCAGCTACTCCCGCGCGTGGCATCTCCTCTCCACTGCCTGGTGTGCAGTCCGCTGAAGGCCCAGCAACTCCTGGCTCGTCGTTGTCTGCTTCTGGGCCCGTGTCGCCCGCTCCTGATGGGCCGTCTCGCCTGCCCTTGATAGGCCGCCGTCGTCTGCCTTTGATGGGCTATCATCGCCTGATCCAGTTCCACCACCGTCTGCTCCTCGTGGTGTCACAACGAGACTGCAGCGTGGGATACGCCAACCTCTGAAGCGAACGGACGGTACAGTTGCCTGGGAAGCTATTCGTATCGCTCATACTGCTGATCTTATTAGAACTGAACCACGCAATTACAGCGAGGCTATGTCTTGTCCGCATTGGCGAGCTGCGATGGAAGCGGAATTTTCTGCTCTTCAGAGTAACAAGACATGGCATCTTGTTCCCCCAATTCCAGGCGTGAATATTATTGACTCCAAATGGGTGTTCAAAATTAAACAGAAATCGGATGGTTCTATTGAGAGATACAAGGCACGTCTTGTGGCCAAAGGATTCAAACAGCGATACGGTCTGGACTATGAAGACACTTTTAGTCCCGTTGTCAAACCCACTACTATTCGTCTGTTACTGTCCATGGCCGTTACTCGTGGTTGGCATCTTCGTCAACTTGATATACAGAATGCCTTTCTACATGGAGTTCTTGAGGAGGAGGTATATGCGTCAACCTCCTGATTTTGAGGATACTCGTCAGCCTGGTTATTTGTGTCGTCTTGACAAGGCTCTCTATGGACTGAAACAAGCTCCTCGAGCGTGGCATGCTCGTCTCAGTACTGTACTCGTTGGTCTTGGCCTCACTGCATCTACAGCTGATACGTCCCTCTTCATCCTTCGTCGACCTGATGTGACCCTTTATATGCTCGTATACGTTGACGATATTATTGTGGTGAGTTCGTCTTCTGCAGTGGATCGCCTTATTCACCAACTTCGTGACTCGTTCGCTCTCAAGGATCTTGGCACTTTGCATTATTTCTTGGGTGTTGAGGTTCATCGGTCACATGGGTCACTTCATCTTAGTCAGAAGAAATATGCTTCTGAATTATTACGACGGGCTGGTTTGTTAAAGTGTACTCCAGTTTCTATGACAGCTACTGATGGCACTTTTCTTTCTCCTGAGGAGTCTACTCGATATCGCAGTATTGTTGGAGGTCTTCAGTATCTTACCATGACACGACCTGACCTGTCATTTGCTGTCAACAAGGTGTGCCAATATCTTCATGCTCCTCGGTGTACACATTGGTCGGCTGTCAAGCGCATTCTTCGGTATATTAAAGCTACATTATCTCATGGATTACTGCTGAGGCGTCCTACTACCTCTCCTGATCTGTTGTCCGCCTTTTCTGATGCTGATTGGGCTGGTAATCCTGATGACCGCCGATCCACGGGGGGTCATGCCATCTTCTATGGTGGTAATTTAGTTGCTTGGAGTGCTCGCAAACAAGCTACTGTTTCTCGTTCCAGTACAGAGTCTGAATACAAAGCCCTTGCCAATGCAACTGCAGAGCTCATATGGATACAAGCCCTTCTTAATGAACTAGGAGTTTCTCAGAGCGGTCCACCTATTTTATGGTGTGACAATATTGGAGCAACCTTTCTTTCGTCCAATCCCGTCTTTCATGCTCGTACTAAACATATTGAGGTTGATTTTCACTTTGTTCGAGAACGGGTTGCTCAGAAGTTGCTGCAAATACGATTCATTTCTTCGAAGGATCAATTGGCAGATATATTCACCAAACCATTACCGCTGCCACTATTCCAAGCTTGTCGACGCAATCTCAATCTCCATAGTTCGGTTGAGATTGAGGGAGGGTGATAACGTATGTACAGTATTAGGAAACTAACATGTAATTGGTACCGGTTTAGGATTTGTAAACCTACCGTACCTCTCCCTGTACCTTTGTAATCTTCCTATATATACATGAGCCGGACCAACCCTGGTACCGTGCGATTCCTACCAATACATACATTACTGTTTTCAGTTCAGTCAATACTTCACACCTTGCCCAATGGATATGCATCAAAAAAAGATGGTCCAAAATTTCTAAAATGACTAATCTAGACGTTATTTCACATGTCACAAACTCGTAATTAGATGGTAGAAAATTGAATTCATTCAAGGTTTTAATGTACGCATCTCCACCTCTTAATGCTTTTCTCGCCGATTTAGACAGTTGTCGTGTGGTAGTGGGACTCCGGAAGAGAGAGAGTTAGGTTCCTGATGACCTCGCACAATCGGGGAAGGTCGCGAAACCTCATGCAGTCTCACTGCACCGAGCGGCAACTTCTGGTATCAGGCTCAAGTGCGCTGCGGGGCGACGAATGAGTTAGCCCACTAACATTGAACAGGTTAGCCCACTAACATGGTAGGCACGAAAAGTTTCCAACTTGCTAGTCAAAACTCCTGCGTGTGGAATTTTCTTTTGGATCTGGTTTTGAGCCCCCTATATACGCGTCAGTCAGTGGTCACACATGCTTATGACTTTTAAAATAGCGATAAGACTGATGTTGTCTCTGGAAAATCTGTTTTGGCTACTCTCGAGGGGTTTTGGTGGAACATGGAGTTCGGTGAGCCGAGGATGGGCCAATTTACGACCGGGGAAATCATCACGTGTGGCAAAACCTTGAGACTTCTTAAAGATTTTTGGATGGCACTTTTCTTTTTTTGCGGGTAACAACGTAGCAAATTAAGACAACTTCAGATTTTTGGATATCTGAAGTTGCCGTTGGAACCGGGATGTGGACGTTGGTACTAAGATTTATTTTAAAAGCTTAGCACCACCTCTAAGATTTTTGGATATCTGAAGTTGCCTTTGGAACCGGGATGTGGAGGTTGGTACTAAGATTTATTTTAAAAGCTTAGCACCACCGCTAAGTTTTTTTATTATAGCCGTGAGACTCCTTATCAACTACAAATATATTTTTTTGGAAGGAATGTCTAGTGACACATTATTTCATATATAGAATGGTTACGTCGAGTTTATTACAAAGGGTAATATGAACCCAGATCAATAAATAGTCATGGAGATATTCTCAGTGGCTATCCAACCATCTAGATCGATGCGATCGAAAATAAATAGAGTTTTGTTATTTCTATTTTAGGTAAAGGCGGTGCTCTATTAATTAATTCACGAGTTCGTTACAAAGTATCACTTTGATGAAATTCAGAGCTTCAACAGATCAGGCACCTTTGACATCTTTATCCGCATATCGAGCGATAGAATGAGCCAACATATAAACTTCAGACAATCAACTTAGCCACAAGGGAAGAATAGTCATAAGCTGACACTAAGAACAATCCAAAGTTCACTAAGAAATACAACACGGTTGCGAATGTTGACTTTGCAATTCAGGATAATTCAAAGTCAACTAAGATTTAGTCACTAAAAAAGAACCACATGAGCATTATTTTTGTTCGAGCCATACTCCAACATTGGCGGACAAATTATGGAATGCACGTCTATCTCCCTAACAATGGTCGCTGCTCGTTTTGCTCCTCGATAACAAACAGTTTCAATACTACTCCCTCCGTTCGGAAAATGATGTTTTAGATATATTAAAATTTAGATGTATGTGGATATGTTTTAGTGTACACATACATCTAAATCTAGATATATCCAATACATCCTTTTTCCGAACGGAGCGAGTATAACTCTAGGAGGGTGTCCATGGTCATGGACTGGCCGTAGCGGCCGAGCCCACGGTGGCATTGTTGGCCACATGCAACTGTGCCGGACTTTCATGCACGAACCAGCTCCGGCGGCGCTGGCGACGTACGGTGATAATTGGTCAAAGAACGGACGATAAGCTGGTAGTAATCCTCTCACAAAGCACGACAACCACTGTCTTAAACAAGCAATGTTCTAATCGCTGGCAGGTCCATCATCTGATGCGGTAGTACACGTAAACGATGATATTCAAAATCAAGTGGCATGCCAAGTTGATCTTGGATGACATTGTCCGCAAGTCAATGATCACGCGAGCTTAGGACTTTTAAAATGGCGATAAGACTGCTTTTACCACTATTTTTTTCGAGGGAAATTACACAGGTTCGATGCCTTCGGTTAAATATGGTTAACTCGGTTTAGTTTGTATAGTTATACGGTAAATATGGTTTTGATACTTGGTATACGGTTTTGAAAAAATTATGGTTCGGTTTTGGTAATAACCATTTACTTTCGGTTTGGTTTCGGTAATAACCAAATTAACCAAAGTTGACGCGAATTTTTCAGTAACACATAAATTCTATGGCCATATATTTTTAATTTATCTGTTATATGCAAGACTAGATTGTTGCACCAGTGAGAAACAAAAATAAAAGAAATTTCTCTAGTGAACACAAATAGAACTCTCGACGCTGAGACCAGTGGGCTTGACTAAATTTGTTGAACAGTTTGCATCCCACGGCCTATATAAACGATATCAAAAAGTTGGGATGAGCCTTAAATACATGATTTAAAACCGAATTATTGTGGTTTTAAACTGAATTAACCGAGGGCTGCTCGGTTATATGTTTTACTAACTGAAGTCTAACCACTAAAGATGAGAAACCGGACATTTGATTGCGGTAAGATTTTGTGTTCGGTTTTTGGTTTCGGTTCGGTTATGCACAGGCTTAATTAGAAGTTTCGAACAATTGCGTTGCTCTGCTCACGCAGAACCAAATTTATGTTGTGGGCCGAAGATATGCCTTTTTGGCCCATTGCCTTGAAACTTTCAAAAAAAATTGGCTGGCAAGAACATACGTGCAAAAAAATCTTGAAACTTTTTTTAATGACACAGTTACACTTATTGGGCGGTTCCTGATCCTATATGATGCATGCAACGTCTGTTACGCCACACCGACGCAAACGGGAGTCGGATCTGTGGGCTTGCCCAGGTATGACCTTCCTTTTTCGTTTTCTTGTTTCTTTTTCCTACTTCATTTCTTTCTTTCTTTTTTTATGTTTCTTTGTTTCTTTTTCATTTTCTAGCTTGTATTTTATTTTTCTGTTTTAGAGTCCTTTTTATTTTCTTTCTTTTTCTGTTTTCTTTATGTGTTTATTTTTGTTGTTTCTTTGTTTCTCTTGTGTTATTACTTTGTGTTTTTTATTTTTTATTTTAAATATGCATTTTATTTTCCCTTGACTTGTGAATTTTTGTATTTGAATTTGTGAACAATTATTTTAAATTGTTTGAATATATTTTGAATCGCGAACATTTTTCTTAGATGCGAATAATTTTCATCTCTTTTTGAACGAGTGGACCTTTTTTATCTCTATGAACACATTTTTTATCTCATGAACATTATTTTTCAACTGTAAAATTTTGAACTCGCAACCTTTTTAAAACTATGCAAATAATCTTTTTCTATTTTGCGAAGCCTTTTTTGAACCCGCGAACAAATTTAGAGAATCCACATCCCTAGCCACTCTGAACGCATCAAGTGGCTTATTGGCTCCCTTTACACAACAGACTCAGCACAGCGGATCTTCTCAGAATTTTCTTCCATTATCATATTATGCTTATGCGATTGATAACCCACAAGTATAGGGGATCGCAACAGTCTTTGAGGGAAGTAAAACCCAAATTTATTGATTCGACACAAGGGGAGACAATGAATACTTATAAGTCTTAGCAGCAGAGTTGTCAATTCCACCACACCTAGGAAAGCACTAGTAACAAACGTGATGTGAAAGCAGCAGTAACTTGAGAGCAACAGTAGCATTAAAGTAACAACAGCAGCAGTAACAGCGGAGGCAATGGTGCGGAAAATAGTTGATGGTGTGTATGGACCGGGGTTTCCAGCTTTGCTAGTGGTAACTCTCCAAGAACAAAGAACATGTGTTGGGTGAACAAATTACAGTTGGGCAATTGATAAAATTATGAGGGCATGATAATGCATGTTATGATAAGATAAAGTTCATTGTAGTATTTAATTGGGCATTACAACAATATACATAGACCGCTTACTAGCTGCATCTATGACTCAGAATCCACTCACAGGATAGCTTCCGGGTCTCCCATGAGTATTAAGTTGCAAGCAACAGATTATAGCATTAAGCAAAGTGTGTAATGTAAACAAACGTATTAGACTTAACAGCAGTACCCTTAAGCTAAGCATCGGTTATTTTATCCCTAGTGGCAACAGCACATCTACAGACTTAGTCGTTTCTGTCAATCAAGCCCAGGCTTCTAGAGGCATGAACCCACTATCTAGCATAAATACTCTCTCTTGGAGATACAAGCAACTACTTGATCAAGGTAACCACAAGTACCGGAGAGCATGCAAGATCTTCAATAAAACATAAGTATGATAACATGATGAACAAACTGATCATAATTCCGCAATTCATCGGATCCCAACAAACACAACACCTATTACATCGGATGGATCTCAATTATGTAAGGCAGCTCATGAGATCATTGTATTGAATTACATGGGAGAGAGAGTACCAACTAGCTTTTGCTAGAACCCGTAGTCCATGGGGGAACTACTCACAAACCATCATGGATGCGAACTGGAGGCGGCGTGGTTGATGGAGATGGCTCCGGGGGTCAATCCCCGTCCCGGCAGGGTGCCGAAACAGGAAATGCTGACCCCGAAACTAGGGTTTGTGATGGCGGCGGAGCTCGGACGCATTTCTGGAATAGGTCTTCTGTCTTCTGAAGTTTCTAGGTCACGCGTGAATTTATAGGCGAAGACTCGACGTAAGGCGGTGTTCTAGTGGGGCAGGAGGTCCCACGGTGCGGCCTAGTACCTGGCCGCGCCCCTAGGTCACGTGCTGGCTGTGGGGCCCATCTTCAGCTAGTCTTCTGGCTCCGAGGCTTATTTGTGCTGTAAATAAATCACGTAAATTTTCGTCCAATTCCGAGCGCTTTCATTTTTTGTCCTTTTTTCAATAAACAGACAGAACAAACTGAAGCTGGCACTGGGCACTAGGTTAATAGGTTAGTCCAATAAATATCATAAAATGATATAAACTTTAGAATAAACATGTGGCATTTGATATAAAACAAGCATGGAACATCAAAAATTATAGATACGTTTTAGACGTATCAGCGATGTGCATGCATTCCGACTTTGAAGACCATCCCTTCTTCTTTTGCAACTTTGCTTCAATATGCATGTAGTTCTAGAGCCCTTAATTTGATTTTCCCGAACCTCGGTTTAGAAAATGTTATTACGTCCTTCAAGGACCAATTCCACCAGCCATTATTCATGGAAATCATGATACTTGTTACTTGAGAACTTTGGAACACCCGAAATTACCACATTCTAAAGTTTGAGCAATAAATTTTATGTGAAGAAGAAACTAAAGAAAGAAATTATCCTTGACTAGGAATAAATATGCAAATTTTCACCTATGGGTAGAAAATTTCAACTAAGCTAACTTATAGTAGTTGGATTAGATTGTTCTATCTTTTATCTTGTACATGTAATTTTACAAAATCTATAAACACTACAATGGAGAGTTGTTTTCCTAGGAGAAAAATAGAATGTGTGCAAATCAATAAAGAGGCATGGAAATACTTTTGTAGTCATACCATCTGGATATTTGCGCAATGAAAATAAATAAAGAATTTTTTTAATCTTTTTAGGTAATAGAGGATGCTCTGTCGACTAATTCACAACAAGATAATTACACAATGTCGCTCGGATGAAATTTGGAGCTTCAACGGACCCAACACGTTCGATATCTTGGTCCACAATCACGTGATAGCGTGAGATGGTCTATTACTGCACACTCGACTAGCATGAATAAACTAAAACAAACTTGAAATTGATTTTTTTTTAAATTGCAGAGTCCGTAATTCCCTAATTTCATTGCAAAATGACATTCAACACTCATCCACAATGGTTTCTTGCAAGAAACATGCTAGCAAATAAACAAAAAACAAGCATCCAGAAAGACATCGAGACCAGAAACTCCTGTATCATTACAAAAGCCGCCCTATCGGCACTTGCAATGAGAACATCAGGACCAAAACAAAATAACCAAAAATTTCTCTCCCTGCAAGATTTTTATGCCCACAACTTACTCCATCTCCTCTTATTCTTCACTTTTCAAAATTTTGTGCACTTCCACTTTTCTTTTGCCTGGACCACCCAACCTTCTTTTCAACGGATTTCACCCAAATTTCTTGCGAAAGAACTCATACGTCACTAGAAGAAGCTAGCACCCATCGTCACGACAACATTTCTTTTCTAATGCTGACCAAAAATAGATCCAACACACAACTTTGCCCACTACGACACTAGGATCATCGGGATAAATATTATTAGATGGCACATTATTCTAGTTCTCCAGAAAGACCACAAGATTGCAGCGACACCCACCACAACTAAATTCTTGTGTTCACCTTCAAAACTATTCATCGATGCACCCACTTCATCCATTGAAATATGTAAATTTGAACCTAAAAGCACAATGTGTTGAATACCAAACAAAACAAGGTACAAGACTTTTGAAAAACTAATCATATATTGACTCGTCTATATAACAGAAAACACAGTTCTTAGGCAACTCCCCATATATGATTCAAAACATCTCTAGTCAAAATGATTTTTCTGAGAGCCAACCAGATAAAACTTTGATTTTAAGATCCATTTTGACAAGAAAAAATTCCTATGATGCCATTTAACTTGCTCAAAGCAGTATACATATATTGCCTACTTATCTTGCCAGATCCTTGTTGTCTCTATCTCTCAGAACTTTTCTAAATCTAACCAAACAAAAAATGAAGAAATGACTTTGTTCACCGAAATATCTTTACACACAGCTAAATTACGCAACCTACTATATTTTACCCCAAAAAACCTCATTATCTAAACTGCTGATCTTCGAAGGATCTATTTCTTACACCATTACAACAATTCTTTTACAAAACTTCAAAAAATGTACTTCAGATTTCATCACACCCTGCCAAAAGTTAGAATGTCCAGTTTTAGCCTTACAGTGATCTACATTTCCCCTAGATATTCATTTCACAACCGAGTTTGTACAACTCCTTCATCGGTCTCTAATCTCCATATCCACTTGGTAAGCAAAAATATATTCATTACTTATAAATCCACTACACCCAAGCCCCCCCTTATCCGGGGGTTGAAATAGAGATTGCCAATTTACCTAATGATGCTTATCACTATCATGATCATATTGCCAAAAAAATGTATCTTCCAATAAATATTTGTTATTTTTCTAACCCTTTTGGAAGCTCAAACAAAGAGAGCATATAAAAGGAGATATTACTCAAGCAAGATCTAAGTAAATCAAACTACCCCCTTAGGAATTAAATCTATCTTGCCAAGTTCCTGATTTATACTCAAACTTATATTCTACAAATTTCCATTGCCCCCACATAACCTCTTATAATTCATCGGTGCACCTAAGTACTTATAAGGTAATTGACCCTCCATATACAAATAAAAGTATCTACATAAACTAAAAACTTGACGTAGTAGATAACACCACTAGCCGGCCAATCAGCTCAAAGACATCTAACATCACCAAGACGGAAGAACAATACAAAACTAAAATATCTTATTATAAATAACTATCTGTCAACTGACACTAGAACCATCTGGTCTAAATATTACTCCCTTTGTTCCTAAATATAAGACTTTAGCCTTTTTAGCTTTGTCCTAGTTCGTTGCTAAATGAATGAATCAATATACTAAAATATGTAAGCATATATACGTACGAATAAGGCAAAGTCAGAAAAGTTAGAAAGTCTTACATTTTAAAACGGAGTGAGTAATATCCGTGTGATTAGAAAACGAATGCTGAGTGAGAAGCTCTAGATATTTCCAATTCCACTGCGATGTAGGAATAAGAAAGTACCACAAGAGCTGATGAGTATCCTGTTTCGAGCCGGACTACATCTACCTCACCACCAATAATCCTCACTGCTCGTTTTGCCCTCGATAACAGACAATTTCAGTATTAAATCTGAAATTCTGCATAACAGTATATATGGAACTATATAGATGAATTAATCCAGAATTTGGTACAAAAATCTCATCACGGGCGAGTTCCCCATAACGACCAATTGGCCAAAATTGCAATTGAGGCTGCCACACATGTTGAAACCTTGTTTCAGTCATGGGCGCGCGCATGCACCGTCGCGGGTCAGTAGTCAGTAGTACTCGATCCGGCGCTCTCGCTGCTCTCTCGGCCACGGTCATGGGCGAGCGCATGCACCGTCGCAAAAACCTCCCAGCCACTGCGACTACGAGCACCAAGAACCACTCCTGGCCGAGCGAGCCGCCCCACGGACACACATATATGCCCCAGTGCTTCATCTATCCAGCAGTGAGCTAACCACAGAGGTTCTCGATCCAGTTCCAAGTCCAGCATCGAAGAGGAACTGAAGGAAATGCGGCGTCGACCGTGCTGGTGCTCGCTCTGGCCGTCGTCCTCCTCCAGGCGGCGGCGTCCGCTGCGGGCGCCCCGCCGGGGTCCAGCCGCTGGTGTCCACGTGCATGGAGGGCCCCTTCCCGGCGCACTGCGTCAAGGAGCTGGGCCCGCGGCTCCTCGACATCCAGAAGGCGCTCGCCTCCGCGTCCCCTCGCGGCGCGCTCATCGCCGGCGCGCCGGGCACGGTGGACTTCTCTGCCCTCGTGTCCGTGGCCATAGAGACTGCCACGGAGGCCGGGGCCGTGGCGACCACCATCTTCGAGGGCAAGCTCCCTGGTTTCAACACCGCCGTCCCGGACTTCAAGAAGTGCCTCGACAACTGTACCGTCACCATGACGTCCGCCATGAAGAAGATCCACGGCGCCAACGCCGCACTGAAGGTCCACGCGCACGAGGTCGCCATGAAGCTGGCGAACAGGGCCATCGTCGACGTGTCCTCGTGCACGCTCAGCTGCAGGAGCGTCACCGGAGACATGAAGCTCATCCTCGAGGCCAGCCTTGTCGAGTTCCAGAAGATGCTCAGGATCGCCGTCGCCTTCATCGGAAAGCTCAAGGCCAAGACCCCGCCCGGCCCTCCTCCCCCGATGATGCGCCGCCCCTGAATGATCGACCACCCATGTCGGTTCCCGGCATGCTACGGTCGAGCGACGCAATAACCGAGTGGTCGATAGGACTCAATAACGATGTGAAAAAATGTTGACATTCGTGTAAAGGGATGTGAGACTTAGTGCTAAGATTTAAGAAAATGTCAATTTAGCGTCTAATACACATTAGGATGTCGATGCTCTTAGAGCTGCGACGTACAAATAACAATTGTTGAATCCTACCCAAAAAAGAAAATACAGTGGCTAGAATTCCTTGGCCTCTTAGTAGTTGATCAAATAACAGAAGATTAAGAAAGCCTCTTCCAAACCTATGGCTATCTGTAGGCTACTCTCGTGGCTTGTAGTATTACACAGACATATCTTCGTGTAGGACACCCTATAGCAATAAGAGCCATTCCCGCTACTCCCTCCGTTTAGGTGTATAGGACCTCTAATCAAAAAATATTTGTTCCAAAACTAGGCAGAAATAAGGCCCCAAATATTAATTACCTAATTAATTGGAAGTTACAACACCTCTCTCTCCTCCTGTAATTGTTCCTAACCTTGTTCCTAACCGGAGAGCTGCCCTCCTTTCTCCTTTTTTACCGGTGGTGTGAGAAGGTTTGACCAATGCATGGTGTACAATTCACTTGCCTGGTTAATAGGCTAATTACTGTATCATTCCTATTTGATCGCTAATTGGGGAGAAATATAACCAGTCATCATCTGTCTTGGTCGCGCTGCGTTTCGGTAGAGGGCCTAGCCTAGGATCGTCATAAAGGTAATCAATAAACTGTAGTGGACATTCATAACCACTTTGCGGGGCACAATCTGCTCTTTGAATTAAGATAAGATAGACCCTTTCCGGGCCCAAACCATCAATTTTAGTTTCAATATATTAACCAAAGCAATCAAACCAATGACTACTAAACTCTTCATAAGGGTACAAGTGAAGCAAGAGAGTCCTAACGTTGTGCTCTAACAAGTATAAGTGAAGCTCAATAGGAATAAAAACAATAACAAATCAATGGATATAAGTGAAGCATAAAAAGCATTCTATAAATAAGCAATCAATGTGCGTCTCTCCCAAAACATGTTTACCACTTGATTCTAAATACAACCGAGCAAATAAAGTAAAAGGAAAGGAATATAAAAACGTTCCAAGAATAACACATAGTATGTGAAAAAATAAAAACATAGGTTCAACACAAAAAACCTGATGATTGTTGATAAAGAAGTGGGGGGCATCCCCAAGTTTCAGCCCTTGCGACTCCTCATTCATCTCACATCAATGTATTTTTTTAACCTTGAAAACTCACTTCACACAAAACTTTATGAAAGGGTTAGTGCTCATTAAGTTAGATCCACTCATGTACTGTAGAGAAATACATGAATTCCATTTAACATTTTATATTGTATATACTAACATTTTAATAGATTATATCCCCCAATAGAAACGATAAACACCGATATAAGCACAAACAAAATAAAGACAACAATCTACTAAAATTGGACAGTTTATCAAGATAAAGTTAATATAATACTTTTGTAACTCTAAACATCATAAAAAACTAGGATATGCAAGATAAAAAGCAGGGATTTTCTGTACAGAAAGAATTAGCTCAATATTACGTTCAGGTTATTTTATAGAATTTTTCTAGTGCAGACTATAAATCTATTTCAGCACAGCCAAACATCAAAAGTTGCAAGTTTAATTAACTAGAGGCAATTATTGGCACATAAATCAAAGAAAAAGGTACAAAAGGGCAGTAACGTCATTGACATAACAAAATAAGTGAATAGACTCCCAAAAGCTTTTTTTTTTAATGTCTTTTAGCTAGACACATTCAGTTTTAAAATTTATCACTGTAACATCATAACCATAAGTAGCTCCCATAATAGATTTAAAAGGTAATGTCATTTTATTCCTTGTGAAGTGTTCCATACATTTCTTCATGGGAATCTAAAATCTTATGTTGCCATTTTCATATCAATATCCCATAATAAGGAATCTATATCTATAGCAATAAAACCAATAGGAACGTTTAATTATTTAATAAGCACATCATCGAATCAGCAAGATTCCTAAAGATAGAATCAGCAAGATTCAAGTTTAGATAGCAATCGGTCCAAGTTTTAAGATCTAGAACATCATATAAAGCGTAAGGCATGATGGACAAACTATAGAGCATTGCATTCATAGTTTATTTATCTTTATCTAAACAGTAGGTTCCCGACCATCCTATAAATTCCTAGGGATTGAAACCCCTTGCTCAAGCTTTTTTTTCTAGCCTCAATAAGAGCTTCTGTAATATGTGTAGTGAAAGTCATATTCTCTTTCAAGAGTCCAATTGTCGTAATCAAAATCCTTAAAATCAGGAACGTGAGAGAAACACCATTTATAGTTTTAACCTCTTCAAACCCACTTTCAGCAGTTTTATTGCCAGAAGATTGAATACTCTCCAAAATTTTGGGACTCCTTTTAGCTAAAGTTGAGACATCTTCAATCCCATTTTTTATCAGTAGCAAATATTTGTCTCGGTAGAAGAATCACTAATACTCAAAGTTCTAATATTTTCATTAACATGAACAGTCAAATTTTAGCATTAATATGGCAGAATAAATTTTCAGCATCTCTAGATTGTCTTTCCCTCCTAGCTTTAAACCTATCAATAATCCTATCAGTTTTTTTAGACAAACAGGGAAGCCATCCCCGGCTCCATTTTATAACTAAACCATGTTAGTTCCATGAGGAATGTCTCAAACTCATGCAGAAATTAAAAGAGTTCCGACACTCGGCCTAAATGACATCCTATCAGTGTTATCAAGAGTAACATGCATAGATTTTATACTGCTGATTTTCATCTTTAGGAGCCATAATTCTTATCTTACACATTTCGACATCGTGAACAAGATTATAATTTTTTTTAGCAACGTAGGTGAGCTTGTTGAGGTGGCCGTCTAGTCATATCAACAAAAGTTATAACAATCGAAATTTGTTGTCATCAACCAAAAATATGGTCGCAAAGTATGACACCATTTTATGACCATTTCGTGTGATGGATTATGATCTGTTTGACAAAAATCGTCGTCGATTTTTATGATTTGGACCCTTCCAAACGCCTTATGACCATTTGGTGCAAAATCGTCATAGATTTTAATGACTATGCCCACGATCACTAAAACAAGGTCACAATCAACACTTTACTTGTACTGATTACAAAAGATTATCATGATCTTTAGCTGACGTCTATGAATGGTAGTGATAACACTAAATATATTTTTAAGTCAAACAACATGAGCTTCATGTTGCCAGTTAGACTCTAATGTTGCCATGGGAATCCTCTCATGCACTGCACCCTGAGGCCCTGTTTGTTTCTAGAGTTTTTGTGGGGATTGGTGGGGATAATCCTCTAGTGTATTGGGTGAAACCCCAAACTTCACCCAATCCCCTAGGGGATTGGGGATCAATCCACTAGGTAGGGGTAGTGTATTGAATCCCCTAGTGGATTGAGAAAAAATGAACTAGAGTTTGGGGATTTGTGGGGAAAGGTGGGGATAAAACCTATCCAATACACTAGAAACAAACGATGTTTTGAAGTTTGGGGTTTCATCCAATACACTAGAGGATTATCCCCACCAATCCCCACAAAAACTCTAGAAACAAACAAGGCCTGATGTGGGGTTGTGACATGTGTAGCTCGTATGTCATCGACGCCACGTCGGTGTACGTCGGAGCACGTGTCCCCCTTGTTGACTAAGCAACAACAGTCACTAGTCGTTTTCCACGGCCCCTCTTTAACAAGAAAATTTCAGTATGAAAGTTTACATCACCGTATGGAGTACTTCGATGAAATTCAGCCAGAATTTGGTAGTGACATCGATCTCAGCGTGATGGAGTTCCCACTACCAATCAATTGCCCTTGATTAGATGATAGTTGACACCTGCACGCACGCACTTCCAAATCTGCTTCCCCTCTAAAATCCACAAGAACGCATGCATGCAAGACGCGCACAGCGCAGCAACGCAGATGAGAACAAGACGCCCGGGACAGTCGCGGTCGTTGAGTAGTGAGTACTACTCCTAGTAGACAGTACCCGATCCGCCGCTCCCGCTGCTCGATCTCTCCGCCATGGTCGTGGGCGCGCGCATGCACTATCGCAGAAAGCTCCCAGCCACTCCGACGACGAGCACCAAGAACCACTCCCTGGCCGAACGAGCCGCCCAACGGACACAGATATATACACCCGGGTGCTCCATCGATCCATCCAGCAGTGTACCACCACGCAAACCCAGGAAAAATCACAGAGGTTCTTGATCCAGTTCCAAGGCCAGGGGCACTGAAGCAAATGGCGGCGTCGACCGTGCTGGTGCTCGCCCTGGCCGTCCTCCTCCTCCCGGCGGCCGCGTCCGCGCGCGCCCCGCCGGGGTCCAGCCCGCTAGTGACTACGTGCATGGAGGGGCCCTTCCCGGCGCACTGCGTCAAGGATCTGGGCCCGCGCCTCCTCGACATCCAGACGGCGGTCGCCTCCGCGTCCCCACGTGGCGCGCTCATCGCCGGCGTGCCGGGGACGGTGGACTTCTCCTCCCTCGTGTCCGTGGCCATTGATGCTGCCACGGAGGCCGGGGCCGTGGCGAGCACCGTCTTCGAGGGCAAGCTCCCCGGGTTCAACACCTCCGTGCCCGACTTCAAGAAGTGCCTCGACAACTGCACCGTCACCATGAAGTCCGCCATGAAGAAACTCCACGGCGCCAGCGCTGCACTCAAGGCCCACGCGCACGACGTCGCCATGACGCTGGCGAACAGGGCCATCGTCGACGTCTCGTCGTGCTCACTCAGCTGCAGTAACCTCAACGGGGACATGAAGCTCATCCTTCAGACCAGCCTCAACACGTTCCAGAAAATGCTCAGTATCGCCGTCTCCTTCATCGTAAAGCTCAAGGCCAAGACCCCGCCCGGCCCTCCCCCGATGATGCGCCGCCCCTGAATGATCGACCACCCATGTCGGTTTCCGGCATGCCACGGTCGAACTACGCAATAGCCGAGGTTTCGATACGACTCAATAACATGGGGTTCTTAACATAGCAGGGAACAAGATCGATCTCCCGATTGATCCTCATTTTGATTTTTCCTAGTTTCTTCTCATGTTTTTGTCCTGTTCTTTTGGATAAAGATCGCGTGAAATTAACTGTTGTACTAGTTCAGATGTTTCGTAGGAATACAATGGAATTTCGTTGGTTTGTTCTATGACAACTCTCGATCAGATGTTTCGTTGTACAAGCATCGCACGGCCGGAAGCAGCCCACATACGGCCCATATTCAACTATCGATCAAATAGGCACAGGAATGAGTTGTGTACTACTCCTCCGTTTTTGGATTTGCCCATATTCATATGTACATAAATATATCTAAACATGTTGTAGTGCGTATATTCACTCATTTTTGCGTGCATCCAGACAATATGTGTAACACCTAAAACATTTTATATTTAAAAACGGAGTGAGTAGCTTGTACGTGTGTTCTAAAAAAAATTGTGCGTATTTGTCTCAAAAAGAAAGAAAGAACTTGTACTGTTTATATTGTAAAATGAGAAATTCCAAAATATTATAACTTGTAATCCCCTTGTGGAAAAATAATTCCGTTTAAAAACATTGTATTGCTTACGCTCAAACCTCTACAAGGAGCCTCTATCTCTCCGATCAACATTCTTTGCACTTTTCTTGTCAGAAAAGCGCATATATATTAGATTTCTTCTTTCAATTTTTCATCGACTCGAGTTGCACTTTTCTCGAACGGAAAACGCAACTACCCACAAGCTGCCCTTTTAAAACTTGTGAATTGTGCAACTCGAAGGAGCATCTATCTCTTAAATCCTGGTTGCACTTTTCTTTTCAAAATAGTACAAGGGTTACTTATTTTGATTTTCACCAACACCGGTTGAACTATTCTCGAGAGAAAAGCACAACTACCCACGAGTTGCACTTTTTAAATTGTGACTAGTGCAACTCTAAGGAGTCTATATCTCGCAAAAGTAACACCTGTTACACTTTTCTTTACATAAAAGAGTGGTTCTTTCTTTCGATTTTCACCTGCACGAGAAAAGTGCTACTATATCCGAGTTGCACTTTTTAAAGTTGTGATTTGTGCAACTAAAAAGAGTCTCTATCTCGCATATCACCGCAAGAAAAGTGCAACTATATTAGATTCCTTCCTTTGATTTTCACCGGTGCAAGTTGCACTTTTCTCGTGAGAAAAGCGCAACTACGCATGAGTTGCACTTTTTGACTTGTGAATTGTGCAATTTGAAGGAGACAATCTCGCAAATCAACACTAGTTGCATTTTTTCCTTTTTTGGAAAGAACAACTATATTAGGATCCTTCTTTTGATTTGCACCAACACGGGTTGCCTTTTTCTTGAGAGAAAAGCGCAAGTACCTACGAACTTATGATTTTTGCAACTACAAGGAGCCTTTATCAAACATATCATCACTCGTTGCACTTTTCTTTTCGCAATATGCACAACTATTTCAGTTTCCTTAATTTGATTTTCACCGATGCGGGTTAGTTTTCTCAAGAGAAAAGCACACTACTCACAAGTTGCACTTTTTAAACTTGTGAATTATCAAATCATTACATTTGACAAAAAAATAAGAAAAAAATGTAGCTCATGTTGAAAACTGATCAGAGTTGTCGTATCGATATTTTTTTTTTAGATAAAAGGGCTCGCCCCGGGTTCCATTTAAGCAACCAGAGAGTACAGGCATCCAAGTTTTACACAGCACATCGGCTGGAAATATAAAGCGTAAAAGCGAAAGGTTTCTACAGATAACCACAAAAGCCTTCGCCTAAAACTAAACATCTCTCCAGGCAATCCTGAGAAGTTCACCCCTGGTTCTTTCTAGCTCCAACAGGTTCCTCTCCATGATGTCCGAAAGAGCAGGGCTGCAGAGAATACACCATCTTCGCAAGTGAGCAATAACCTTGTCCCAGACCATTTTCATGCCGAGCCAGCTTCTTCCCTGAAAACAAAGTTCATTTCGAAGTGACCATAAGGACCAAAGCACTGCAGAACTGAACATATTCAAAACCCCATTCTTATTGTTGCTAATCCACCAGCGTGCAACAGATTCAAAATCTTTGCCAATTTGTAAATTAAAAATTCGAGAGATAACTCCCCAGGTTTGATTAGCAACAAAGTACTCAAAAAACAGATGAGTAACTGATTCAGAAACAGGGCAGAATAAGCACGTGCAGTCCTCAACGTGTCTACGCTTATGAAGGTTATCTCTAGTCAGTGTTTTATTGTTAGCCAAAAGCCACAGAAACACATGAATCCTGGGAGGGATGGATAGTTGCCAGACAGCCGGCGTATGCATCGGGATCACACCTCCATCATTAATCACAGCGTAGAAAGATTTAACTGAATAAACCCCAGAAGGATCAAATCTCCAAATGGGGGCATCAGGTTCATCAGAGAAGGAGTATGTTTGGATCAGGTTAACCAGATCCAACCACCTATTATATAACTCTGGCGTCACCGTTCTTCGGAAAGAGATTCTTAGCTGAGAACCATCCCATACACTATCAATAGTGCAGTGCTGCTCATTGGCAATCACGTAAAGATCCCAAAAGAGAATGGCTAGGCTACAAGTACCCAACCATATATCTTCCCAGAACAGGACAGAATTTCCTCTACCAACCTTCCACCGATACCCAACTTTCGCTGCTTGTGCTGCCCACATCACACCTTTCCAAAAAGGTGAGCAATGTTGAGGGTTAGCCCAGAAAATGTTGGGGGATAAATCATATTTAGAGTCTACAATAGACTTCCAGATTTTATTAGTGTCCATGTGGTATCTTTTAACCCAAGAAGCAAGGAGACAAATATTGTACTCCCGCAAATCCTGCACACCCATGCCACCAAACTCCTTTTTCCTACAAATCAAGCCCCAATTGGCTAAATGGTACTTATGTGCACCATCAGCAGAGGCCCAAAAGAAATGAGCCATCTGTGAGTTGATCATCTTGATCGCCCACTTGGGAAACTTAATGACCGAGAGGAGATATAAAGGGATACTAGCAATACAAGTTTGCAAAAGTATCAATCTACCCCTATATGAAAGTAATTTCCCACGCCATCCCGCAATGCCTTTCATGATTTTATCGAAAATAGGTTGCTAGTTACACATTTCATCAGAGAAAGTGCAACTCGTATAAAATACTTTGCTAGTTGCACTTTTTTTAGAATATTGAAACTCATATAAAATGTTTCCTAATTGTACCTTTTGATAAAAATTGCATCTTGTATGGAAAATTGCTGCTATGCACATTTCTCAAGGAAAAACAACGTGATTGAAAACCGTTTGGGTAAATGCATATTTCTTATGAAAGTACAACTCATATGAATAGTTACATATTTCTTTAAAAAGTGATAGTTATATCAGAAATATTGCTAGTTGCGCATTTCGTGAGAAAAGTGCAACTCGTGTCAATGCCGATTGTTAGTTAAAAGTTTGTTGAGAAAATTCCAAGTCGTAAAATAACAAAGACAACACAAGAAAAATACCTCTAGAATTTTCTCGATGATATGATCACACATTTATAAAAAATGCAACAATAAATAAAAAGATATTGAAAAAGATGCTAGAATCACAAACGAAAGACAGAAGCAGACAAGCCCAACATCGCGTTCCGGCACGGAAGCATTGTGTTATCGGCAAAACCCAAACACAAATCAGAGTAAACGTGACTGTGTCGACTGAGGCACAGCAATATTCCTTTTTTAGATTCTACTAGGTTCTGCGATTCATCGTACCGCAATAAATGGCCCGATCGTAGTCACAGCTGTCTTGCTTTCTTTCTTTAGTTTCAAAAAAAAAATTGGTTCTTGCGCACAAACCGGAGTTCAGTATGACCCGGCCATGGCCAAACATGCAGCCACTGGTGCCCTACAGATTTGCGAAGTGCATGGAACCCATCTCTACCTCAGACACAACCCGGCTCCCGCGCCGCGCGCATAAGTTTGCACGTACACTACCGGCTCACTCTCCACTTGTTTACCCAGTCAGTTCTCGTGTCTCGATCTCTCGGCGACGGTGAACGATGGCCGCTTCCGCTGCCACGCTCGTCTTCCTCCTGTCCCTGATCTGCGTCCCGTCCCGGTTCCTCACCGGCGCCCTGCCACCACCACCACCAACGGTGGCCAAGCCCGTGCTGCCACCTGCGACGCAGCCCAAGCCCGTGTCGCCACCTCCTGCGATGCCGCCGAAGCCAGTGCTACCAACCCCGGCCAAGCCCGTGTCACCGCCTCCTGCCACGCCGTACAAGCCAGTGCTTCCACCCCCGGCGACGCCGCCCAAGCTAGTGCTGCCAAGTCCTGCGACGCCGCCCAAGCCCGTGTCGCCGCCTCCTGCGACGCCGTACAAGCCAGTGCTGCCACCACCGGCGATGCCACCCAAGCTAGTGCTGCCACCCAAGAAAGCGCCGCCAATGCCCGTGCTGCCCCCACCAGCGATGCCGACGAAGCCAGTGCTTCCTCCACCGGCGACGACGGTGCCACCCAAGCCCGTGATGCCACCACCCGCAGCGGCGCCCATGCCGGTGCTGCCGCCCGCACTGGCGCCTGCACCCTGGGACGAGACGGGCTACCAGTCGAAGCCCGTGCCGGAACCGGTGCGGAAGGCTTGCGTGAAGACGCCGTTCCCGGACCTGTGCGGGCGCGTCCTGGCGTTCGCCGTGGACCCGCAGAGGGCGAACGACACGCGCCGCCTCGCGGAGGCGTCCATGCACGCCGCCATCGACGCCGGCACGGCGTTGGCCGCCTTCGGGTACGTCCACATCGGAGGCGCCAAGAACGGCACGAGGCTTCGGATCTGCGTGCGCGACTGCACCGTGCGCGTCGACGCTGCGGTCAAGAACCTCACGGAGTCGGCGGCCGCGCTGAAGCGGGGCGCGCGCGCCGAGGCGGCGAAGATGCTGGGCGAGGCGGCCAAGGGGTGCGGCACGTGCTGGGGCAGCTGCGCGAAGTTCACCGGCGAGGCCATGGTCGTCATGATCAAGCGCGCGCGCCAGTTCGAGAGGCTCGTCATGATCGCCGGCGCCATCATCCTAATGATTATATGAGAAAGGCACGCTCACACGCATATGTACATCGTCTTCGTCGACCGATGCATTTGCGAGAATCTGAACCTGTTGAAGCCGTAGGCTGCCAAGTGATTTTATTGGTTAATTTGCTAGTACGGCAGTTTAGTGCAGTGAATAAAATGTACGGCAGAGTATTCCGAATAGCAGATCAAAGGAAATAAAGTCATCATAGCTGATGGTATCGTCAAAAGATTTTCAGATGTGTCATGAATGGATATAAAATTCTGTGTTTTTCACCTTTTGCAGTTGTAGGATGAGAGGATTTGCTCACTGAAGTACACCATCACGAAAGAACTGGCTAAATTTCCTCTAAGCCCACTCGGGATTGCGGCCCAGTGACAGTTAACTGAAAATGGAAAATCTTGTCACTTTGTTCCAGTGATAGGTAAATCATGACTGGGGCGATGATCAGGAAACATAAATGGTTCCCCTAAAAAAAGGAAACATAAATGGATCCCATGTTCGATTGGGCCTTTTTCTAAAAAATAAAATAAAGAAGAACATTCAAAAGTTTCAACATATTCATAAAAATAGGTAAATATTAAGAGCAAATCCAACGGAAGCGCCAAATTGACTCTCTATATATGTCCATTGGGGAGCTCTTACACATCACTAATTAAATTTGCACCGATATTGGATGGACTCTCTAAAACTCTTAATTTCACTCCATAAATTTCATCAATCTATATTTTTTTTATCATTTTTTAACTACCAAGTCGATCCATGTTGGATCTACTATTATTCTCATTTTCACTTATATTTCTATTTTATCTACTCTTATACTTAATTTTAATCTTTTATTTAATCTACTAGTTTAGACTATGTTTTGTACTTTAGTCAGCTTAATCCCCATATATAGATCTTATTATGTTTTTTAATCTATCTATCTTATCCTCGACTCCCCTTTTTCCTCCCCGCATACCACGTCCCCCAACAATTCCCTTCGCTACAACACCTGCTGCTCTAGCTAATTGCCACGTCCCTTGCTCCATCAACACTTGTATCCTCCCTTATCTGTTGTAGATTGAGGTCACGAGCAGCTGGTAACGCAACAAAGCAGGGCAACGGAGAGCGAGGTGGAGCCGCAACATCGAGGGGCAAGGTAGCCAGCAGCGGCGTGTGGTCGTGAGCAGCGACGGTGCAAATGTTGCGAGCAGCGGTGACACGAGGTCATGAGCAACGGAGACAGAGGAGGCATCCCACACGGGAAATCTCCTAGCTCGTGTAGGAGCGAGATACTGAGTCGGGGGTTGGCTTCACCGATCATTCACCTGTTATTGAGCTGTGATTCAAATTCAGTTGAAATCTAAACAGATAAGCCTAACTTCTGATGGAGCAAGCGAGACACAAAATTTAGAAGATCATAGCTCGCTAAGCTTAAAAAATACCATTCAAAGACGAACCTGGGTACTGATTCAAATGACACGAACCGGTTTGGCTACGGCGCAGTTCACACGTCCTGATTATTTTCCCACATTTAAAAAAACGGAGGCAAAAGATTTACCTCATCTCATTAAATAAGGAGTTATTTAGAATTTTACAACCCCATACAAGCGAGAACAAGAGCTCGCTTGAAAGGAGGCAAAAGATTTTCCCACATATTCAGTTTCACCCTCCACAGTGAAGACACCCACGTGCACGGCCGTCCTTGCCGAACCCAAACGAGAGCAGCAACACGGGCATAAATAACCAGCAAAGTTCCCGTCACCGGCACCAGAAACGTGCACAAACAGCTGCAGAAATCACCACGACAGCACGAGACAGAGAGAGCACGCATAGCAGCTACCATGGAGGGCGGGGCGGCGGCGATCAGGCACCGGACGGTGGAGGCGAACGGCATCTCCATGCACGTGGCGGAGGCCGGCCCCGAGGACGGCGGCGGCAAGCCGGCGGTGCTGTTCCTGCACGGGTTCCCGGAGCTGTGGTACTCGTGGCGGCACCAGATCGCCCACCTGGCGTCCCGGGGTTACCGGTGCGTGGCGCCCGACCTCCGCGGCTACGGCGGCACCACGGCGCCGCCCGACGTCGCCTCCTACTCCGCCTTCCACGTCGTCGGCGACGCCATCGCGCTCCTCGACGCCCTCGGCCTCCACAAGGTAAACGAAGGAAACTGCTTTGCATGCATCCCACGTTTTTCGTCTGATTCCTGTAGAACCACCCAATCCGAACTTCCGAAGTTCCTTGTGATGAGCTGATGCATAGCAACGGATACGGCAGTCCGTCGGATAGGCTTCATATGGAAAACGTCGGATGCGTAGCAGATTAGCAGATTATCTACCTCGCTAGCATCAATGCATCATGGCCACATTGCATCCATCACGCATCATGGCCACACGGAGTACCTCGCTAGCCAGTAACATTTTTTTTTTGAGAGCGTGCCTTACTTTTATAGAAGGTAGAGAAAGTTTTACAAGAGCTGCTCACACCGTAAAAACAGCATGAAACAGCATGTGTGTAGAAAGTAGTTAGAAAGTCTTATATTTTGATACGGAGAGAGTAGCTGTCACGTATGTAACCCGTTCAATACGTATCCATTGGTCGGTCTTGCCTTTTTCTTCTCGGTTTTGCTAATTTTGAACTAGCCGAGAATTAGATTAGTGCTCAGTCAATATCATCGGATTTACATCGTTATCCTTGCACCTATGAATTGTAAGTTGGGTTGCAACTAAGCTTTTCAGTTGTAAGCGAGGGTTGCAACTGATAACAATATCTTAAACTGCTAGATTTGCTTCGTAATCGTGCTATAAGTTACAACTGAGATTTGATCACGTCATCTAACTAAGAATTAAATTAATTCGCATTCGATTGAGAATTAGTCACATCCTTTTCTTTTCCCCGATTGCAAACAAACCAAGAAAAAAGATGTTGTAACAATATTTTCGTCCTACCGAATGGAGAACTTTTGCGGTAGTATGCCGAAGCGGTGACATTTGCGGCATGCACGTTTAGCAACAAACACTTAGCATTAACCAAAACGAAGAACTTTTTTCTGGCAAGCGTCAATATACACCTGTCAAATCGTGGTAATAGTACTGTTTATCAAGTAAAATCATCACAGTGCCGGATCGCTCTCTCGCGAAGGGATAAGGCCAGGTACTGTTTGAGTGCGGCGACCGCGTCCTCCAGAGCTTCGCCAGCGGATCTCCTGCTCCCCTCCGCCTCCGGCCGCCCCTTCGGCGCCGCGAGGTGGGGGGGAGCCTCGGCTCCGTCGTGTGTGTAGTTAGGTCCTAGGGTAGCTAGGTGTGTGTTCCTAGGGGCGCCTTCGTTGGCGGTGGCGATGGCGCCGTTTAGGGGTTTCGTCCTCCCCCTCTTCCCGTTCCGGCCTCGTCGCCGGAGAGGTGTGGAGTTGCTGCGTCGGGCGCGGCCTTCTGTCCGTGCTCCTCTGGCCGGCCGTGGTGGCGAGGAGGGGAGCTGGCGGTGGTCGTTGTTCCGTTTTGGTGCAGGTGGTGGTGGTTGGCTTCTCCGTGTGCTTCTGCTCCGGCTAGTCTTGGTGGCGTGGGGAACATCGGCGGGAGTTGCGGTGGTGCGGCTGGTGGTGGACCTGGGCGACGCGACGTCGGCTGGAGGTTGGGCGGAAGCGAGAAGTTGGTGTTGCGGCTGTGCGCGTTCAGCGTGTTTCGGTCCCGTCGCTCCGCGGCGGGCGGCTTCTGCGGATTTCTACAAGGTGGGGCGGCGCCTTCTTCCCGGCGGCAGGCGGTACGGCGGCGCCGGCGTGGCCTAGGTTCTTGGGGAGAGCTTTGGGTCCGATTGTAGTCCTTCCTGGTAGCTCAGGGTGCTTGTTGCACTTTTCTGGGTCCTTGTGTAATTTCCTTTTCTTTTTGGACTTTTCTGTAAAAGTGTGATGAGCTGCCTAATAGGGGTGTAAGCGGATCGGATCGGATCGGATTTTTCCTCTACCGTATCCTTTACCACATTTTTTTCTCGGATTCGGATCGGATCGGATAATGAACGGTTGCGGATTCGGTAGCGGATATATATGACCACGGATTCGGAACGGAAACGGAGTGGATTCAGGGCGGAAAGAAAATTAATCGGATCGGTACGCGCAATGTACATCATGAACCCGCGGAACCAAAAATAATAGCTCAACAACTTAATAACCTAACAAAGTTGTACTCCATAGTTTGTACAATAACCATACAAGTGAGTTGTTATTTAACTATGCTTTATTAGCCTAGACATTTTGGTTAGACATTTTGGTAGAAAATCGGATTATTCGGATTATAACCATCGGATAAACCTAATTAATTTTCGGATAATCCATATTCGGATGCTATTTTACATACCATATCCTATACCGTATCCGGGTGTTCAGTTTGGAATCGGATATCCTTATCCGGCGGATTCTTTGAAACCGGATATGGATTCTTTAAAACGGATTCGGCGACGGATTCGGTGCGGAAATTATCCTATGCGTTTACACCCCTACTGCCTAATATATGCGTCGGATCCTCCTCAAAAAAAAAAAAATCATCACAGTGCCAACGTACTACTGCTACTTTATCTGTTTGCATCCAGCACGCAAAATAAATTGACATCGATCTACCCATGTGAGTACAGTAGCATGCATGGCGTGTGCTGTGTGCATTGTAGTACTCGTGTCCCACGTAAATTTATGCGGACCAGCTATTATCAGTGTGCTGATTGTTGGTCCATTCTTTCAAAAAAAAAATTGTTGGTCAGGCATTGCTCACGTGGCACGGAAGTGTCGGCCTAGCTGGAAGAGAGTGGCAACTGTACAGCACTACAAGCTAGTAACACGGAGGAAAATACTAGGCTGAACTAGGGTTATGTTTTACTTATTTTCTCAAGCTAACAGAAAATGTATGAATTTGTAAGTTTCAAAAAAATAAAAAATCAAACACTTATATTTGAGTTGAAATTTACCTAGGTAACTCTTTGTCAAAAATATGGCTATTTGCTAAGTGTCACGAAAATGAGAAAATAAGAACGATACAATTTAACCTAACTGCGGGTTTGACTTGCAGGTGCGGGCCCGTCCTACTCGTTGAACCCCACTATCCGAGGGTAGTGTTGCTAGTCCCGTCCTCTATTGTTTGTTCTGTTGTATTTGTGTTGGTGGTTTGTCCTGCCGTGGGTGAGCGATCTCGGACGCCGGAGCGGCAGCCTCGGAAGGTGGACTGTCGGGGTGCCTCTTCAACGAGCGAGGTGGCAATGGTGATGGGCTTGCTTTTTGGCCATGTGGGTGACGAGGAGCGGGCGGAAGGGGACACTGGCGCTGGCGACGCTTCGACAAAGGCAGCTCCCAGATAGCGTTCTAGGTGGTGGTGGGCATTGCGAACTACCGGGTGTGGTGCGGGGTGTTTTTCGGACGAAAGCCCATCACTCTGGCGCCAACAAGGGCGATGTATGTGGGTGTCTTTATGCTCTTAGGGGCGCCGTTGTGATTACCTTCGCCACGATTAGGGATCCGAGTGAAAACCTTTGACTCCAATCTCGACAATGACGTCTTTAGGCGTGGTTACCCTCTTGAACAAGATGTACAAGAAGATCCATCAGGACAGAGGCTGACCACGTTGTTCGATCCTTCGTGCATATGTACATATGCACTCTAGCACATGATTTCCTAATGCAACGATCTCATTCTCATCGATTAATACTAACCAAGATTGATCTTTTTTCCCGAAGGTGTTCGTGGTGGGGCACGACTGGGGCGCGCTGATTGGGTGGTACCTCTGCCTGTTCCGCCCGGACCGCGTCACGGCGCTGGTCAGCGTTAGCGTCGCCTTCATGCGCCACATCATGATCCGCGCCGGCCCCGGCGCCGTCAAGGTAACCGAGCACTTCAACCGCCAATACGGCCCGACCTACTACATCTGCCGCTTCCAGGTGACCAAACCTGATCACACCCTCCCTCTGCTAATACAATGCCACCCATCGTTTGTTCATCTCTTAATTTAATCTTGGGATCGCATTCGATCTGTTGGGAAGTTGGGAATTCGATCTGTTGGGAAGTTGGGAATGGGATTGTGAAATGCATGCACCGTGCGTGCAGGAGCCCGGGGTCGCGGAGAAGGAGTTCGCGCCGGCTTACGCGAGGCGCCTCATGAAGCGTATCCTCTGCAGCCGCTTCACCGAACGCGGGGACGGCGGCGAGCCACAGCCGGACGACGAGCCGCTCCTGCCCTGGCTCACCGAGGCCGACATCGACTACTTCGCCGCCGCATTCGAGAAGACCGGGTTCACCGGCGCCATCAACTACTGCCGCAACATGGATAGGTAGTAACGGAAAAGTTGATTGAATCAATAAGCAAGAAACTGACGCAACATGGATAACTCAAGCTCAAGTGTCAATCTGACGCTGTGCAGGAACTGGGAGCTGGTGGCGCCGTGGGCGGACGCGAAGGTGACGGTGCCGACCAAGTTCATCGTGGGGGACCGAGACCTCACGTACCACTACCCCGGGATCCAGGACTACATACATAAGGGTGGTTTCAAGGAGGACGTGCCGCTTCTGGAGGAGGTGGTGGTCATCCCGGGCGCCGGCCACTTCATCCAGCAGGAGAAGGCGCTTGAGGTCAGCGACCACATCTACACCTTCATCGCCAAGTTCTGAACCCAGAACCTAGCCATCGATTCGATTGCTTGCGTGGATCTCACAGTTTCGATCGTGCGCAAGTACGCAGGTGTGTTGATTGTTTGATGGATCATCGGCCGTTTCGCACGTAGTCTTTCGTCAGTTGCTGTGGCTTGTCGATTCATTTATTATTTTGTTCGTTAACTACCCGTGGATTGTCAATCGAGTTGTGTGATTGTGTCTGTTCAGGTGCAGAGCTCACTACGGGAGAGCTTACCTGTGCCGACGGTGATTTACCGTCGGCACAGATACCTTCCCCGTCGGCACAGCCCTATGCCGACGGTGACCGTCGGCACAGGGTCGTCGGCGTAGGTGTCCGTAGGCACAGCCTAGAAAACCGTCGGCATAGGTCGAACCGTCGGCATAGGCTGTGCCGACGGTGAAAACCGTCGGCACAGATCCGTCGACATATGTTTTTTTTAAAAAAAAATCCAAAAATTTTATTTTTTTAAAAAATTAATTTTTTTATTTTGTAGGCTGTGCCGACGGGAAAACCGTCGGCATAGGTTTCCAATATTATTTTTTTAATATTTATTCTTTTTATTTTATTTATTTTTATTTTACACTGAAATTTTGAATTTTGGTTTTTTTTTCCAAAATTTCCCAATTAGCCACACACATTATCTCTAATTAAATATTACACACAATTTAAGGTCAAAGTACTTACCCCGGTCAAACTTCCCGTTCGGTCACCCATCCTCAAATTGCTCCAGCCCAGGCACGCTTAACTTTTGAGTTCCTTCCAAATTAGCTTCCAGATGAGATGTTAGAACTTACTGATATTAGTATCTTATCAACCATATTAACCCCTGGGTCATGATGTTACACTTTTTATTGTTTAAATTTTTAAAATTTAGTTGAATAAATAACAATGATTATGTAATAATAATATTTGAATAACCCATATCTTTAAATCATATTTTCAACCATATTCTCCTTTTTACATTTAATATGGAATAATTTATATCTTTAAATCCGTAAATCAAAATTTAACAAATAAAATGTCTAAATTGATTAGAAAAATGAGAGGAATCCAAATATGACATCCATATCATCTTTTTCATCATGTATATAACTTTTTGCAACATATTTTAGAAAAATGACTTTATGCCTATTTTCCGAAAGTAATTGAATTTTATGTGAAAAAATAGTCAAAAAATGAAATCCTTTGGCATGCATACAGTACTGTTTTTACCCTACCTAGACACCTCAGAATAATCTCATATTTTACGGGTGTGTAGGTTATGCAAAGTTGCAGTAGTGGTTAAAATTTCAGCTCATTCGGAGTTACAGAAAAAAAAATGAAAAATAAAACAGTGAGCAGATTTCAGCAATTCCTGCACCTGCGTTTTTACTTTGGATTCTGGAAAACGAAAATATTTTTGTTCTTTTTAGTTTTTAGATGCATAAAGTAAATGACCAGAAGTAAATAAGCAAAAAAAAACAAATGAAATCTTGACCGTTTTGAAAAATGGTTGATAGTTTTGAAAAATGCAACCCCTTTTAATGAATAGGCACGGTGGTCATTTTGACCGTTTTTTCAACAAAATAAAAGAAAGTGAAAAATAGTCAAAAAATGAAATCCTTTGGCATGGAGTACCTTTATGTGTACTAGTTGCTAGGATAAATGATAAACTTGAGTTTTGACAAAGTTTACAAAAAACTTCTTCACAAAAAGGTCAATCATCTATAAACATGTATAAGTTTCGAGTCAAATGACCAAGTTATGATCATCCCCGTGCCATAGTTTGTGATAATGTGCCCATATTTAAGACATAGGTGTGTCTTTGTATGACAAACAATGTTGCAGAACTGAGGTTTTTCAAATTAGTTTTATAAATATTATTTTTATTTTTTTATTGTCAAAAATGACATTTTTTTGTGAAGCAAGAACAAAAAATATGGTGGAAAATGGCACCCATCCAATTATCACACAAAGTAGACCATATTTTATGGACAATCCAACAATATTAGGAATTTTCTCGGTTTTAATCTAATTTTGCCTATTTAAATAACTTTATGCCTATTTTTAGAAAGTAATTGAATTTTGAACTACAAGTGTGATAGTTTGCTCTGAAATTTTAATAAAATTCATTTTAAGATACACCAGTAGTGGTTATATCACAGAATCGTTGATAGTTTTGAAAAATGCAACCCCTTTTAATGAATAGGCACGGTGGTCATTTTGACCGTTTTTTCAACAAAATAAAAGAAAGTGAAAAATAGTCAAAAAATGAAATCCTTTGGCATGGAGTACCTTTATGTGTACTAGTTGCTAGGATAAATGATAAACTTGAGTTTTGACAAAGTTTACAAAAAACTTCTTCACAAAAAGGTCAATCATCTATAAACATTTATAAGTTTCGAGTCAAATGACCAAGTTATGATCATCCCCGTGCCATAGTTTGTGATAATGTGCCCATATTTGAGACATAGGTGTGTCTTTGTATGGAAAACATTGTTGCCAAAAACAATTTTTAAAATATTATTATAAATATCATTTTTCATTTTTTAAGTGTCAAAAATGACTTTTTTATTAAGCAAGTACCAAAAACATGTTGCAAAAAGTCATATACATGATGAAAAAGATGATATGGATGTTATATTTAGATTCCTCTTATTTTTCTAATCAATTTAGACATTTTATTTGTTAAATTTCGATTTACGGATTTAAAGATATGAATTTTTCCATATTAGATGAAAAATAGGAAAAAAATATATAGCTGTGCCGACGGTTTCCAAAAATATTTTTTCCAAAATTTTTATTTTTAAAAAATATTTTTTTTATTTTTCGGCTGTGCCGACGGTTTTGCCGTCGGCACAGGTTTCCAAAATTATTTTTTCCAAAAAAAAATTTGAATTTTTTTTTTCATATTAGATGAAAAATAGGGAAAAATAAAACATAGCTGTGCCGACGGTTTTACCGTCGGCACAGCCTTGCGTCAAATCTATGCCGACGGCTTTACCTATGCCGACGGCCAGGGCGTCGGGACGGCCTCGTCGGACCCTGTGCCGACAGCCCCGACAAAAAACCGTCGGCATAGGGTTTGGCCGTCGGCACAGGTAAGCTATCCCATAGTGGCTACATCAGGATTCAACATGGAATGTTTTGTTTGCTTGTAAATGGTAACTATGAAAATGGATCAATCGGTGAAGATTATATGGTTTTAAATTTCGGTTTCAGAAATAGCCAAAGGACAGAACTGTTCTCTCAAAATACATCAACAATTTAATTCGGAAAAAATATTTTAGACAATAGTAAAATATCTAAATCATATTATGACCGAAAGGTAATATTTGGGTGTCTACCCAATCACTTAAATTCAGTGATCTTTCAACGAGATTTCATTGGAAGTTATTTCCGTGTTGAATGTAATAATTTTGAATTTTTTCGATTATTGCTAAAATGAACGCAGTGCTTCTAAAATATGGATATGTCTGATGTCAAAATGTTTAGAAATAGGACATGTTCGGAAACGCTCAGCTCACTGTGACTCTGGCAGCTCCGCTCCGAGCGTTTCCTGCTCTCCCGTTCTAGAGGCAAATCCTATGTAGCGCCCTTGCGGCGCGAAACGCCCGCGCCGCCTGAAGCAATGCGCGGATGGGCCGGCCTATTTCGCAGATATTCCTTTTTTCTATTTTTCTGTGTTTTCTTCTTCTCATTCTTTTCCTTTTCGTTTCTTTTCTGTTTTATTTTCATTATTTTTTCTTGTTTCTTTTTCACTTTTTTATTTTGCAAAATTTTCAGTATTGCAAAATTGTTCACATCTAATAATTGTCTAGATTTGAATTTTGTTCAAAAAATTGTTTAAATTTGAAAATTGTTCAATTTTAAAATTGTTCACATTTTAAAAACATACAAATTTTATTTTTATTCACTTTTTATGATTTTGAAAAATGTTCAGTTTTCAGAATAATTCATATTCCAAAAATGTTTATAATTAAAAAATTGTTTAGAAATATTAAAAATAAAAATATTCATATTTGATAAATATTCAAATAAAAAACGTTCAAATTTCAGCATGAAGCAGTACATCAGCGTAGGCTCCTGGCACTGCTAGGTAACCAAACTTTTGTTCGGGGTTCATCTAAGGGTAATGTGCCGGCCCGTCTCGCCTTTTCTTCAAACGGTATTAGTCTCCTTTGCCGCAAACGGCGTTCTAGGGCAAAACCTAACCAACGCTGGTTGCGTTGGTTCGTCTGTCCAATGCGTACCCCTTGTATACAGCACGCTCCACCCGACTTGACTATTGGGCCGGCCCATTTTCACTTCAGCTCGGTTTTTTCCGGTTTTGGGAGAATTTTAGAAAGTTCTCGTTCTAGAAGGGAGAGAAAAGGTGAAAATGATAAGGAAGAGCGAGGTTAAGATTGTTTTAAATGGTTCAGATTTGAAAATGTTCATTTTTGAAAATGGTTTAGATATTTTAAAATGTTTCAGATTACAAAAAAGTACATTTTTAAAATGGTTCAGATATTAAAAAATCATTTTTTAAATTCGTGAAACATTTTTATTTGTGAACATTTTTTAATTCGAAAGACGAACGAAAGGAAAAAAATACCGAAGCTGGCAAGCAAACTACTTTGGCCAGCCCATGCGGGGCAGCTCTTCAGGCGTTGTCCGCGGAACGAACGCACGAAGCGTAGTATAGGAGCTCCCCTAGACAAGGAGCCAGTTGTATTCAGAGTGGTCCTCTCCATAAGAAACTGCTAGCCAATAGATAAAAACTAATCCAGCCTGGTGGGTTTTGTAGGTTGATGGGCTTTGAACCCATTTGTGCTACGAGGGATGCTAGCCTATATTATAAGCGAATCGGATGCGTAATTCTTATATGCCGCCCCTAGTGGTCTGGGCCCGCACCGCTAGGGCAACTCGCATCGCTTGAAGGATCGGGCAAAATGAGGTGTGTGTTTTGTCTTTTTTCATTCTTTTGATTGGTCGGCCAAAATATTTTTGGTTTGAAAAATATTCAAATTTATTATTTAAAGAATGTCTAGATTAAAAATATTTATTTATTTAGAATGTTAACATTGAAAATATTGTTTTGTTGAAAAATATTCAAATTTAAAAAGTTCCACATTTTGAAAAACATTTAGTTTAGAAAAACAAGTTTTGAGAAAAAAGAAAATGAAGAGAAAAAATAGAAAAGGAAAAAATGATTAAACATACAAAAAAGCAAAAGATAAGAAATTTGGGAATTTAGGGACTCGTGACCTCCCCGATGCAGGGATGGGGTAAATAGGCCGCGGCCCTAGTGGCCTATGTGAGAATTTTGAATCCAACAGTCTTTAGAACGGTATACCTCACAACTAATATGCTTCTCGCTTTCCCGATTGTCTGAAAAGCCGGCTACCACACCATTTGTTAGGTTTGTGAGTGTGGATAAAATAATGAAATGGGGGCAGAAATTATCACAATGGACACAACTGGAGATAGAATTAATGTTGTAATAAGACTAGAGAAAATTTATTTTATTTACATGTGGTAAACTTTTGCATGGTCTCACAACTTCATGTCCTGATTAAATATTTCCTGATAGAAGCAAGCATATCAAGATGATGACGAAATAGGAAAATGACGAATGTATACTTATGGAGATTGGCAACCGAATTAAAGCAATTTGATTGATCATGTGGATTTCATAAATGGCATGCATCTTTATTATACCTTGCAGTGATTAGGTGCAACATTTTTGTGAGGAAATAGGAAAGCCCCCTACAACCTCTGGAAGACCCATACGCCATATTTGGCCAGCCCAAAACGGCATGGGCCTAATTAGTTGTGTCATGCGTTGAACGTTGGAATATCCGCGCTGTAGTCTGAACTGAACTGAACTGAACTGAGCAGACACGAGCCCGCGCCACACGAGCCCGACTGGCGCGGGCTCGTGAGCGATGCGTCAGCGTCCACGTCACGCAAACGAATCGATTCCACGGTTTGACCCTCCCACTATCTTCACACCGAAGGCACTCACGTGCGCGACCGTCCTTCCCAGAACCCAAACGAGCGCAGCACGGGCATAAATACCCAGCGAAGCTCCGGTCGCGGCACCACAGACTTGCCCAAACAGAGCACGCATAGGCTAGCAGCGGTACGGTAGAAACATGGAGGTAGCGGCGGCGGCGGCGATCAGGCACCGGACGGTGGAGGCGAACGGCATCTCGATCCACGTGGCGGAGGCCGGGCCCGAGGACGGCGGCGGCAAGCCGGCGGTGCTGTTCCTGCACGGCTTCCCGGAGCTGTGGTACTCGTGGCGGCACCAGATGGCGCACCTGGCGGCCCGGGGATACCGGTGCGTGGCGCCCGACCTCCGCGGCTACGGCGGCACCACAGCGCCGCCCGACGTCGCCGACTACTCCGCCTTCCACGTCGTCGGCGACGCCATCGCCCTCCTCGACGCCCTCGGCCTAGACAAGGTATGTAAAAAACAGATTAATTTACTAGGAGCAAGCATCACGCATCATGGATTCATGGCCACTTGAGCGAGCGGTTAGTTTAGTCACGGATTCCACGCTTAGATTATTATTATCCCGTTCGGTGCGCGTTCACGGTCGACCTCACGGAGTAGCGATCCACTGGTCCATGTCTCCTCCCCGTCACCGCTCCAGAATGTCACATTCACGGGTGCGACGACTGCAATCGAACAGAAAATAAAAAATCTTTATCCACTCATATAGTGTTTATTATCTCCCATTTCCTTTTTCCTAAGTAAAGTAATTCCCTGGAAAAGGATGCACTGTTGTTCTACAGTAGGGTCCAACATGGAGAGTCAAACGTCCACCTGCGAATCATGATAGTATACCGGCCTGTTGCATCAAGCACGCAAAAATGAATTGGCGTCGATCTTCCCATGTGAACTGATCTATGTGCATGATAGTACTTGTTGTGCTGTCTGTGTCCCACTTAAGTTTCATCGGGTCTCGCTATACTTATTAGTGTTCTGATTGTCGGATAGACATGCAAAATAATAAAACAGTGTGAGTCTTGTCACTTAATTAGTTAAGGAGTGGTCCAAAGTCCAAACCAAAGATAACCTTGAATATCAGGCGGAACTAGTAGTAAGTACCATAATGTAATCTCCTGAAAGATATGGTAGCACACTCAACAAAGCTAGTACTCCTGGAATAAAAGATGCATGCACTATTATTGTTATAGTGTTATCACTGTTTTTCTTCTTCGTTGCGGAGTAGAGTTTGATCTGTCATGCATACCATCATTCGTTAGGCAGAAAGACGCAATTTGAGCTGTCTAGGTAGTGTAATGGATAACTCGCAAAAAAAAGGTAGTGTAATGGATAAGAACAACTTTTGGGCTCTCAATTGAATACTTTGGTCCCTTTGCCGGCCTGGTGGCACAGAGGGAAGAACACACGAGAAAACAAGAGGAACTACTGTGTCCGTGACTCAATGAAGTTTGTCGATAATTTTCCTAGCTTTTGTCGGTCGGTAGTTGTGCCTTACCTTATGGTGATTCGATATACACAGCGTACTTCCTGCTGTCCCTTAGCGGCTTCCGGGACCGTACAGAGTACCGCATGAGGGTCGTGAATAACAATCAATCAATGCTGCGAAATACTCCACATTTTACCACATTCTGCGAAGTACATTTTACTTTGCATCAGTACCAAAGTTTTAATTAGCGGGATATAGCGAAGGCTATAGCAGTTTCTGCACCATGCTACTAAGTGAATTAGCATGCTAAAGGTACCAAATCCCTTGAATAGCGGGCTATAGCGGCGATTTAGCAGCGCTATAGCTATTTTCGCAGGTTACCGCTAAATGACTTAGCCCGCTATTTAAAACTTTGATCAGTACTAATTAATCTACAGTATGAAGCGTCGTAGGAGACTCCACCGCTTGTTCGGTAGGCTAGATCGTTAATAATCTTGGACAGGCCGCCCCAAATTCAGTGACACTTCGAAATGGCCCATGTCTGTTATGTGGTTCTAAAAGATTCTCAGTATTCTTCGAAGTGTTTGACTCGCTACTTTCTGTTTTGGTCTTGGGGTAGTGCCATAACATAAGCAGTTTTTTGTTGCCCCAGTACCGCTGTACTCTTCTCTGCGTTGAATTCAAATAAAAATAGTAGCAAAAGCGCACTACTTTGGGTAGATTCAGATACGGGTTGCTTTCATTACAGAAAGGCTTGCTTGATGGTTTGGCCTGCACGTCGCCGGAATCGTACACCACCCTCCCGTCTTTGCTCACTCAAGCCAGCCTATTAACGATTTTTTTAAACGGGATTAAATATAAACTTTTTTGCTTTTTCGACGTGTTTTGTTTTCTTTCTTTAGTGGAGTGTAGGCATGCTCAGCGTGTATAGTCGTACAGTTACGAGGGTTCTAAACTTGTACTCCCTCCGTTTCTAAATATAACACTTTTTAGATTTTTTCACATTTTTTATTCGTACAATCTATATTTATTTTAGTCGTTAGTTTACTCATTTTTCTCCATATTAGAATGTCTAAAACATTTTATATATATTGAACCGAGAGTGTAGCTATCTGTCCATATCTCGCGTTTTCATCCTTCACCCGCAGATAGAGAACGTGACATTCACGGGCGCGATGACCTTGCAGGCAAACGAAAAAAAAAAAGGTTTTTACGGTGTTTATTATCGCCTCCTTTTGCTAAGAAATAATTAATTCACTGGAAAAGGATGCACGTTGCTGTTCTACAGTTGGCTTCAGCATCATACGAGTTCATACTATGTGCTAGCATGGCGTGTGCATGCTAGTGCCACTGTTTGTGCCCCACTTAAATTTATTGGTTCTCGCTAGTATGCTATTGGTGTTCTGATTGTCGGCTAGAAATGCAAGATAATAGTACTAGTTGATCTGGGCTATCATCAGTCATCAACATTGCAAAAGAGTGTGAGTCTTGTCAGTTAATTAGTGAAATTGTGGTCCAAAGTCCAATGAATATCAGGTTGAATCTCAACATTCTGAACCCGCGAACTTTACTAGTGATTTACTGGAATAAAAGATGCATGCACTATTGTTTTGATTTGGCATGCCATCATTCATTCGGCAGAAATACGCAATCTGAGCTGTCTACGTATAATGGATAAGAACAACTTTTGGTCCCTCAGTTGAATACTTTGGTCCATTTTTTACCTGAATCGATTTGGTCGTTACTCAATGAAGTATGTCGACTGGAACTGTGATAAGAGCATCTCCAACAGATATAACAGGGTATTACATTTTGGTTTTAGGCACCACTTTCTGGGTTTTAGGGCACAACCCAAATGATGTATAATTGGCACCACTGAAATTTCAGATGATGTAAAATAGGGCATGGACCAACACAACAAACGTCAAAAATTAGGAACTTTTGACACATTTTCAACATCTTTGACACATAGTTCGATCTCGAAACATGTTCGACACTTTGGACACTAAATAGACCATGGACACTACACCTCGACACCTAGTTCGACACTTCGGACACTATATAGACCATGACACTGCACCTTGACACCTAGTTTGACACTTCGAACACTACATAGACCTTCGACACCTACTCATCATCGGAGTCCAGGGCGAGCTTGTCCCAGAAGGCATCAGAGAGCACATCGTCATCGGAGTCCTCCATTAGGCTCTCGCAGAAATCTCTTCGTCCGACGACAAGACGCTGATGATGGTAGAGGGGCCAGCCTCTGTTTGTGTAAAACTAAAATAGCATGAAAATACCGAAAAAGCCTAGTGTATCTCGGGCTACATGTAGCCCCTTTTTTGAAAACTACATTTTATGGTTTTAGAAAAATTCTGTTTATTTTTCTAAATGTTCATAATTATGTATTCTACCATCATTCAAAAACTAAACTCGAAACACCTTGTATTTTGAGCCACATAAAAAACTCACAATTTTTTTTGTACCGTTCACTATTTCAGATCTGCATTTTTATCATTTTTACAGTGCCTAGAATACATTGTATTTCGTGTCGAAAATTCGCACAATGATAGACTACATCATTTTCTACATCTAGAATTTGTTTCAGATTGTTTTTAAACTTTAAATACCGTTCTCGATTTATTTTTTAAAAACGAGCTACATGTGGCCCAGGCTACAAAATGCCGCTCTCGATTAAATACTCTGCAGCTATCAACTAGAGGGGTGGTAGGAGTTTGGCCCTAGTAAATTTTGTAAATTTTCTGTAGCTATCCATCTCGTGTATTCTTCTTCCACCCATTGATAGAGAACGTGACATTCACGGCTAGGTGCGATGAACTTTCAAGCCGAGAGAAGGAAAGAAAAATGTTTTTCTAGTATTTTGGTCCTCTCTCGTTTTTAGTGGAGGGGCTGCTATTGCTGAAGGTGACTCATCTGTCACGGGATGCGTATACAGGGACGCCTTGTTCTTTGTACTTCTCTACAGGACAGTAGCGTCCAAACAGTGTGTCAACTGAAGTTAGAGTGCTAGCTCTTGATTTTATTTCCTTTGATATTCAGCATGTGCCCAGGGTGTCGAACCTTGTTGCGCACCTCTGTGCGAAAACTGCATGTAATCTGACCGAGACGAGCAGCTGGTTTGGCTCGCCTCCTGAATTTTTGGTCGCAAGCCTGTTGGTTGACGACTCGAGTGTCTGAATAAAGGTCTCTAAGTTTAGTTTTAAAAAAACTGTCAACACCTTCATGTGTGAACCGAGAGTCTGGCGGCAGGACTGTAATCTTCTCTTCTCTGTTTGTACCTAAATGCATTTAAAAATCTCTAAAATTTCAAAAAAAAAATTGCCTGACATCCAACTTTATATATCCGCATTAAAAAAATTGGCGCAAAAAGACATTTCTTATGGGCTGTGTAAAAAAGATAAAATAAATGTCTCGCGTATGGTCATTTTGTAGTACTGGAATTTTTTTTACACGAGCCACACAAATTATCTTTTTTCGTGAAATTTTGTGTACTGATATAAAATGTCCAAAAATATAATTGAAATTTTTGTTTGATTTTTTTACGTTTTAAAATACAAAATTTATATAGTGGGTGCATATACACCTACGAGTCAAAATTTATATAGTGGGTCCACTACCTTGTCCACTAAGCTCGTTTGCAATATTGTAGGGATATAGTTTACGGTCAAATGCATTTTGCACGCGGTCTAGCAACACTTGTCAGAGAAAGTGATTTTTCGGCAGGAAGCGCCTATGTAGGATGCCCTAACTCCAGTGCAAAAGAATATTTAACGGACCCTTAGAAAATGCCCTATTTGTTGTATAGTGTCCAAAACCAAGAGTCAATTTTTTTTTTTGAAGCGCGACAGCCTTTTTATTGATTTAGAAGGAGAAAAAAACCGAAACGCGAAACAAAGAAACACCGACACATGCCGGTGCATATAGGCATTACATGATGATTAACACCTACTCCCTCCGTTCCAAATTAATTGACTTCTATTTATCCAAATGTGGACGTATCTATACTTGTAACATGTCTAGATACATCCACATGTGGGCAAATAGAAGTCAATTAATTTGGAACGGAGGGAGTATCTTCTAAAGCAACACCCGCCTCTATGACACCAGCTGCGCAAAATGCTTAGCGCCCGCCTTTAGCAACGCTTGCCCTCCTCCATTAATTATCTTAGCAGCTACTCTCTCCGTTCCAATTTAAATGACTTTTATTTGCCCACATGTGAATGTATCTAGACATGTTACAAGTATAGATAATCCATATTTGGATAAATGAAAGTCATCTAATTTAGAACGGAGTGAGTACTGTCTTGGCATCGAAGCTTTATTGTTAAAAACCCTGACATTTCGTTCCTTCCAAATCTACAAGCAAGTAACGATAACAACAGAGCGAAGTCCCTTGCTTGGCATCCCAGGGCAATTAGTGAAGTTGTCCACATTTCTTAGGCAGGAAGGGTTGATGATGGCTGATCGAGGAGAAGCGGGTTCCCCAGCCAACCCGCAATATCGGCCTAGGTGCGTTTTGAATAGCGGCAATGGAAGAGCATGTGGGTGATAGTCCTCTGGGGCGTTCTTGTAGGGCTGGCATAGGGGATCGCGAGGCCAGCCCCTAGCGGCGAGATGGTTGACGGTCTAGATCCTGTTGTGGAGCGCAAGCCAAGCAAAGGTTTTGCACTTCGTTGACGCCCATAGTTCCCACACTAGGGGGTGCTCCTCCCAGGGCAGACTGCCATGAACTGACCATGGTAAGCTGATCTTGAAGACTATTCCCCGTTTGCCGCCAAGTTCCTGCTTCCGGCTGGAGCTGAACATCCTGCGCCTGCCTCCAAACCTTGATGAACTCAACAAAATGAGGTGGCGTGAAAAGCTGAATTCTGAGGTTGGAGATCCAAGAAGGCAAGAACTCTGAACTAGAGTCAACACCTCTGAACTGAACTGTACCACATTTACAGCACCACACGCACAGTAGCATGAAACTGTTGTATTTTTCAGTCTGTGCTCTTAATTTGTAGCGCATGCAGTTGACTGTAGTGGTCCATGCGTACATGCGCACATACCGGTGGACACATCTATCTCGATGACAATCGAGGATTAATGTGTAGGTTGGTTCAGTAGGTCTGGACATTGATCTTATCTTGGATCGATCTCCGCGCGACACGGGCCGGAGATTGCCGATCGGCCCATGGCCATGCCATGATTTCGTGTTTTTTTACCGATGTCGGATGCAGAGCTATTCCGTTTACCGATTGATTGATACTGACCATGGTTAATTTGGTTCTTTGTTACGGATGAGCAGGTGTTCTTGGTGGGGCATGACTGGGGCGCGATCCTGGCGTGGTACATGTGCCTGTTCCGGCCGGACCGCGTGACGGCGCTGGTGAACACCAGCGTGACCTTCATGCGCCCCGTCTTCATCCGCACCGGCCACGACGCCGTCAAGACCACCGAGCACTTCCACCGCCAATACGGCCCTACCTACTACATCTGCCGCTTCCAGGTACGTAATAATCCACCAAGCTCTCTTTGATCGTACCACGAAAATCATCATGCAAATCCTTACTTTTATTGTTCAAACCGGGATGCAAGCAACATACAAGCAGAGGTAGCACATTCATAAAAGATTAGTACTAGTCTACTTGTCCATTCCGTCGTAGCGATTATTGGTTAGGCCGTGTGCGTACGTGCACGAGTGCGCACGCCGCCGGCGGCCGGCCGGCCGTCTCGCTCGGCCAGAACTACGTCACTGGATTGAGCAGCACGACTCGGGACCGTCCTCGTCGTGGTGCGCCGGCACGCCGTGGGACACGTGCCAGTGTGGTGGCGGCGCCCAGTGGTTTCCCGCGTACGGGTAGGCCAGTTGCGGAACGCCGTAGTGATGCGGCGGCGCGCGAGGCATCGCCCACCCGCCGCCGTACGGCTGGGGGAACGACTCTGGTGGTTGTGCCCAATGGTGCGCCCCCCAGCCTGCACGGTCAGCGTGCTCTGGCGCCGCGCCGTCGCTGACGACGTCGACAGGCCTGTCCAGCTTGCGCTCTATGCGTCTCCGGAGCACCCCCGCGTCCGCCGTCCCGGTGACCACCACCAGCCCCGTCTCAGGCGACGCCCGCACCTTCTGCACCCCTGGAAGGTTCTGGACGGCCTTCCGGATCTTCTTCGCGCAGTCGGTGCAGTGCACGTCTGTCTCCAGGATCACCCGCGACATTGCTCTGCCCTGCCTGCCGCTTAGTTCGCCTGTAGCTAGCTTGTTCTGCCGATGGATGAATAGATCGGTTAGGTTTTATGGAGGAGAAGGCGCCAATCAAGCCGACAGGGTTTGACAAGAAAGAAATGGAGAAGATCGCAAATTACTACTTGCTCTGGAGGAGAAGGCGCCAATCTTCTCTTCCCCTTGATTTTCTCCCCTCGATCCATAATTACATCTACGCGATTCTCTCGCGTGGGAATATGCCGTAGGTATAGAATATCTTGGTCTCCAGATATTCAGATAAACATGCCATGCAGCAGTATATCGATCTCCTGATTTCCAGACCCAATTACTTACTCTAGTCATTCGCAAAAAAAAAATTACTTACTCTAGTCTCGCAGATACGGCACGCACCCCCTACCCGTTCCGTCAATCTTCCCCTGGTCAATGCCATGCCATACACAGATCGATTCTGCCCTGGATTTTCGACGTGATTAATTGCTGGATAGACATGCGATACCGTGGCAGCAGTAGATTATGTTTGGATTTGTTTCTGATGAGGTTGAGGCATGAACATTTCAGGAGCCCGGGGTCGCGGAGATGGAGTTAGCGCCGGCGTACGCGAGGCACATCATGACCGGGATCCTCTGCGGCCGTTTCGGCGGGCGCAAGGCCGAAGGTGAGCCGCTGCCCGTTGCCGACGAGCCGCTCCCGGCCTGGCTCACGGAGGCCGACATCGACTACTTCACCGCCGCATTCGAGAAGACCGGCTTCACCGGCGCCATCAACTACTACCGCAACATGGACAGGCGAGTGACATACTGAACCGTTATCAGCATGCATGACATTCAGATGAACGACCGACCGATCACTGATCACCGATGGTGTGTGGGTGTTGCAGGAACTGGGAGCTGGCGGCGCCGTGGGCGGACGCGAAGGTGACGGTGCCGACCAAGTTCATCGTGGGAGACGGCGACCTGACGTACAACTACGCCGGGATCCAGGACTACATACACAAGGGTGGGTTCAAGGAAGACGTGCCGCTGCTGGACGAGGTGGTGGTCATCCCCGGCGCCGGCCACTTCATCCAGCAGGAGAAGGCCCAGGAGGTCAGCGAACACATCCACAGCTTCATCGCCAAGTTCTGAACCTCATCCGTCAGCTCAACCATCGATTCGATTCATTATGTACTGCATGAATGCATCGCACTTTCAGTTCAGTAGCGAGCCACGTACGTGCATTGTTAGTTTGATCGATCATCAGAGTTCGTTTCCTAGTGCTTCCGTCAGTTGTTGTGGGCTGTCGATTCATGTGCTTGTTAACTTTTATCGAAGAAATGTGCTTGTTAACTACTAGTGGACAATTGTCCTAATAGATCGAGCTGTTTAATTGTGTATGTTCTTGTGCTACATCAGGATTCAACATGGAAGGAGCGATGTGTTTGATCTCTAACCATGAAATGCACCATCAGGTGAAGGTTGTGATTTCGATTATATTGCTAAAATATATACGTGCGTGTTGGCTTTCCCGATTGGTAACATGTCCCTAAAATACTGAAATGTTTTCAGATAGTTCATGAAATGGGATAATTATTAGTAGTAAAACGCATCATTTGACAATGAACTTGCCACTGATACAAAAGTTTAATCTGTGATAATGCTGATATCGGTATGGAGATTTATCTCGTGGCGGCCATAGCCGGCGGCGGCGCGAGCCAGATGGATGTCGCTATCCGCTCGACGCGCTCCCGACGGTGGCTGGCCCGCTTGCCGCTGCCTCCGTCCTTCAACAGCAATGCTCGAGGCTTCATCCTTATGCGATGTTGGTCTTCTGAAAGCGACGTGCTTGCCGTCTCTGAGTTGCCCCTGCTTCGGCGGTCTTCTGGAGTCCTTACTTATGGGTTGGGGTGAAATCCCCACGCGGCGACTGCCTACGCTGTCAACGGCAACGCCCGAGGGTGTCGCTACCTCCTTGGAGACGTTGCCATGACCCTGAATGAACTTCCTCCTCGAGCAACGGTGAAACCCTAGGCCTGGCTTGCCGGATCGGGCAACGCTGGCGTCTCAGCGCCGTTCCCCTCTTGCATGCGCTGCTTGGGTTGCACATGGAGTCTTCGATGTGGCGGCTAGAGTGTGGCGATGTGTGGCTTCGGAGTTGACTACTGCATAGGGCGCGGACCTCCGGGCGCAATGTACGTCGGCGCCAGCTCTTCCCTGGCGATCGATACACCGGTTCCAGTCAGATCCTGCCTTCCACCTGCCGACTCTCTCTAGGCACATGGGTGTGAGGTACGTTTGCCTGGGCAGTTTTAGAGTGATAGTCATCCTTGGAGGCGTTTGGCATTGACTACGACGTGGCCCTACTGCTCCGAGCCTCTGGAGGCAAGGCTGGGCGAGGTCTTTTGTTGTTGTGCTTTGTAGGTCAAGGAACCTCCACATTTAGTTATGGTCGCTTGTGAGGATGGTTTTGTGTGTCCCTTCTGTGCCGTGGTGTTTGACTATGTTACCGTATCCTTGGATGTCGGAATTGCTGTATCTTGGACTCTGACTTTTTCATCTAATGCAATCGACATGCAAAGATTTTGTGTGTTCTCAAAAAGTATGGAGATTTTAATTATTCAAAAAAAATCCTCTCCTGCGCAGAAACTCAAATAAAGTGATGGAGGAGATGGAGGGAGTAATAATACGTGTATATCCAGAAGCAGATCAGGTAGCAGTGCAAGAAGATGACGCCTCTCCCTTTCCTTATCCTGGCCGTCCTCCTCCACTGCCTCCGGGCCCCACACGCCGCCGCCGGCCCGCCGGACCCGCCCCCGACGCCAACCCCATGGCCGCAGCAGTTCCACGCGGTGCTCCTGATGGACTACCGGGGGAACCTCTCCCTGGCCGACCTCTGGTACGACTGGCCGCGGGGCCGCAACCTGCACGTCATCCGGTACCAGCTCGCCGCCGACGCGCCCTACTACGACGCCGAGTGGAACAACGGCACCTCCTTCTTCTACACCCCGGCGCGCCGCGCGTGCCGCTCCGCCGAGGTCGGCGTCGGCATCCTGCGGCCCGACTGGCTCGCCCCCGGCGCCGCCTACCTCGGCCGCGCCTCCGCCGGTGGGTTCGACTGCCACGTGTGGACCAAGGCCGACTTCATCACCTACTACGAGGATGTGAAGACCGGGCGCCCCGTCAAATGGGTCTTCTACACCGGTAACAACCCTCGTCCTGCTGCTGATTCTCGTGATGCAGGCCATAGATGGGGAAATTAGCTACTGATTTGTGACTTCGTTGATGATAAAAACGATTAAAACGATGTGTTAATCATGGGTAATTTGTTTTTATCGAATCATAAAACCCCAGCAGTGAGAACAGAACGGATAATGACATTGTGTTAATGATGGATAGTAAATTTGTACTGAATTATAAAATAATTCCAGCTAATTGTGGCGGCCAAGCCGTGAAGGGCGAAACAGATTTTGTGAAGTCTCTGTCTCACTAAGTCACAGAGTTGCTCCAACTTGCTCTGCTTAGATGCTGACATTTCCTTTAATTAATAGACTCGTGCTGCATAGGGGCATAGGGCTACATTTCAGGCTTTCAGCAGCAGCAGCAGCAGCAGCAAAAGGAATGAATTCACATAGTAATTTAGCAAATTGCGGCGGCAAAGTATGAAGGGGAGAAACAAATGTAGTGAAGTCTTACTCTCACTAAGGCACACAAATACATAGTTGCTTCAATTTGATCTGTTTAGAATCTGACATTTCGTTCACTGTTCGTAGTCGATAGGGTCGTCAGCAGCCAAAAGAAGGAATTTACATAGTAATTTAACTTCGAGTGTTCTGTTCAGAATTATGCGAATTATTTTCCTATATGTTGCATTTTTTGCAACGTACTCCCTATTGAGAAATACATCCTTGCAGAAACTGTATTTGCGTGCTCTTCCCAGTCTATTATATGTCTATTTGATGTCAACCCATGAAGACAGCTAGTAAGACGCGACTTCTTCCTCTTTTTTATTAGGTTAATGTCCATTGGAATTAATCTTGCTATTCGGTATCATGTTTTTCCACTATAGCCAGTGATTTGTGCACATCTTTCACTGTAAGTGCGCAACCAGGTATTGTCACCCATGAACTCTATCTCTGTCCAGTCATAAAGAAATTATGTAGGGCCTATCTTTTTGTTTTAGCTTTCTCTTGAAAGGCTTAATATAGTTGCATAAGAATTTGGAGAGGACTGTCCGTATGAGGCACACCTCTCCTTGTTATAGCCTTGTATATAGACTTATCTGTCGTATCCTTTGTAATCATTCATGAATCTGCAGCTTTGATCCTATCAACAGATAGAGGCAAAGCTAAATGTCTGACTGGAAAATGTTCCAGCTTATGACCAAATTAAACATGTCAGCAAGTATTGTTTTATATTTCTAACTCAACTGGGTTCTGTTCTGAATTTATGGATGTTAGTTGTGTTAGCTGTGTTTCGACTTGAAGATGTTTTATGCATTCCTTACTGCCAACATATGCACCACAGCTGGCACAAGTCAAACAGTGAGTATATATGTTGACAATCTATTAATTAAGGAGAATCATAGAACTATCCAGCGGTTTGTGCTTTGTGGTGAAGGGTAGAAGCAAATGAAGTCAAGTCCCATTCTGTCTTGAGGCACTCAATTGCTGCAAAATCCTGTCCAGAATCATGCCTTCTTTTTCTCTACTGTGACAAAACAATTCACTTGTTTAATCTATCAGCAGCAGGCAATGGAAGATTTCAAACCTAGCCATGCGCCAAATTTGGATCTAACTACCCCTCTCTTGGAAGATAATTTTTCGTAAAGTAACCAGTTTTATTTGCTCCCATGGTACTCCCTATCCATTATATGTCAGTTTGCTGCCAACTCATGAAGACAATGAGCAAAAAATAATACTGCATTCATCCGAACAATTCCTGTCCTGTCACCCTTTTCCTCTATCAGTTACAAAGTTTGTATAGAGGACTCTAGGCACGAGAGGCCCTCTCTTTGCTATAGACTTAGATACAGACCGACGTGGCATAGCTGTAGCTATGTGTGGTTTGGTGATCATAGACAAGAGATCAACCAGATACCATTGCCGTAGCCACCACAACTTTTATCATGGTTCAGTTCAGTCATACCAAGGATAAAATATCACATACTGTACATGTCATTTGTCATGTCCAAAATTGAATTTGGAGGATGCTAACATGCATAATGCTGATCCAACAGGGCGGACTGCGCATGTGATGAGCTTTGAGCCGGGTGCAGTGCTGGAGGACGCGGAATGGCAGGCGCCTGCCTACTGTTTCGCGGAGGGCACGTCCAAGAACACCCTCATGTCTGAACCTGGCAGGTATGATGATGACGAGAGCTTCATCCCCAAGATCAGAATGTTGAGAGGAGGTTAGTTAGCCTCATCTCACGGAATGGAATCCTGCCCCCGCTCGCGAGTGGTTTCCTTGTTGGTGTCATCTCGACATTCAGCGCCAAGTGTCTAAAATCCGAGCTAGGTGGATCTGTTTGTGTATGTTGTTGTTTTCTGCCATCAGCGTTTTCCGTTCGTGTACATGGATCTGTTTGCATTATTGTAAGGCAAATCCCCTGAGCAGCATTGTAAAAAGATTGTTAACCCCTGCCCTGAGCTTGCGAAAATGACACCATTCGGTACAGGCCACAGATTGACAGTACATGATCGATCTCTTGTGTTCTGAGTTGTATAACGGGAGCGATCCATCGCGATCTCGCTGCTGTTTGTCCATAACTCGGTCATTGAGTACGTTGCGTACGTCCAACCTCAGCCATTACTCTACCGTAGTACTGAAACAGTGCCCTGATGTATCATTGTGTAGAGGCACACCCGTTCTTCCTACTTTCAATCAGTCAGAGGAGCCCAATCTCAATGCATCGATCTGCAAATTAATACTGGTACCGAGTTCTTTGCCAGTGGGATTCTCTCTGATACAGACATAAGCGGGTGGTCTGCCACCAACACAATGGAAAGATGGTAAATACTCTTACTTCCGTGTCAGCAACTTTCGATGAGTCTTAATTTGTAATCCTAGAGAAATGTTAATATTAGCTATAGGCAATTACGCACGTGCTGGGAAATCTAATTGCACAGTCTCGTCCGTAAGTTAAATCAGCCTGAAGTTGCACATTGGTGTTAGCAGTTTGATCTCCCGTTCCCAGCGACTACATTGACCAGTGTACCTGCTCGCGAGACTGCCCTGCAACTTGGGAATGCTAGCACCCAAAACTGTCACCACCGCCTTAAATTGCCGATGGAGACTAAGCACCTCACTCGCTCACAGTCTCGCACAGCCCAAACCTTCTTCTCCAGCTATATATAAGGACTGATCCTCCCGGCCTAACACAACACACACACAGAGACATAAGAGAGCAGTGATGGATTGCGGTGCGGGTGATAAGCACGAACACGGCCATGGCGGCGGCGACGGCGGTGGTGATGTGGCGGAGTGGAAGAAGGTGGCCGAGCTGAGGGCCGTCGTCGAGGCACATGATCCCGCGTCCAAGGTACGTACTGTATCCTATGCATCTATCATCTATAGTATACTATATACTATATATACTATATATAAAAGCTGATCGTTTCAGCCCGCGATGAAGGTGGCCACGTCACCATGTACTGTAGATGTGCTACAGTATCCGCACTTCTACCGTACCGGTATATAAAAGCTGATCCTTTCAGCCAGCGACGAAGGTGGCCACGTCACCGAGTACATGTTACACTACCCGCACTTCTACATTTTTTTTTGCTCTTTTCGTGATAATATGTACATGAAATATATGCGCGCCGACGAGCAGGTTCCATTCCCGTGATCGGTTTCGAATTTGGTCGACTCTAACACCTTAATTTTGAATCAAAACTCGCAAAAACATCTGACGAATTTTGTCAAATTCGTCGCACTCAGACATCTGTTTAGATTTTCCTTTCACGACAAGATGAATATCAATTTTTTTTTGCTCTTTTCGCGATAATATGTACATGAAATATATGCGCGCCGACGAGCAGGTTCCATTCCCGTGATCGGTTTCGAATTTGGTCGACTCTGACACCTTAATTTTGAATCAAAACTCACAAAAACATCTGACGACTTTTGTCAAATTCGTCGCACTCAGACATCTGTTTAGATTTTCCTTTCACGACAAGATGAATATCAACCTTCCGAACAACTTTCATGTTATAACCTTTTGGGTTTGACGGACATAAACATATTTCTCTCCAATCTTCAAATTCGTTGTATTTTTGGCTGCGCAAAAAAGACAAATTCTGATGGATTTCAAAATTTTGAAACTCGAGGTGGCCACGTCGCCCGGGCACTGTAGAAGCGCCGTCGCTTCGTCGTCCGCCGGTACGCATGGTATTTTTGTGCAAAGGCCCCTACGTGTTTTGAAATTTGCGAACCGGTCCTTCTCGCCCTCCTCCTCTCCTCTTTCCTCATCCGCTCGGACGGAGACGCCGCCGGCGCCGAGCTCCTCCCCCGACAAATCAAAGCACACAAGGAACTCCGCCGTCGTCTCCTCTACCTCTAAGAAAATTTCAAATTTAAGAAATTTTCAAACTTTACACATAAAGGTTGCACCAAATATCCGTTGTGATACAAAATTGTGAAATCCGCTAGAATTTGGTTTTTTTTTGTTTCAGCAAAAAAAACAAAAAATATTTGGAAAACTAATCCAAAAAACCTGCAACAAAACGAACATTTCTTAATTTATGTGAAAAGTTTAAAAAATGGATGTAATCTAGATAAACTTTCCCTAAATATGGAATTCAATCAAAATGCTCAGAAAAATAAATGCTAACTATTTATGTCAAAAAAACAAACATGTTTAGATATTTTGAATTGGTGAATATTTGGATAGAAAACAACTATACTTCCTCTAATTATGTGGAATCTAATTTATTAAATGTTTAAATATTTTGAGTTGGTGAATATTTAGATAAAAAACAAATGCACTTCCTCTAATTATGGACTTAAATTGAACATTTCAATTTGGTAAATATTTGTATGTAATCTAGATGAAGTTTCTCTAAATATGGAATTCAATTCAATAAATATGCGTTTCCACTCATTATGGACTTAAATTAAATATTACTGAAAAATAGAAACATATTTGAACATTTCAATTTGCTAAAAAAATTGGAAATACTCTAAAATATATCAATATGCTCATAGAAATATATGCAGATCCTACCTATATAAAAGACCACCCGTTTAGGCCTCAGCTGGTGGCATCCACGTTGCCGCTGCACTGTAGAGTGCTACAGTATGCACACGATAGTATGCACACGAAATATATGCGCGTCGACGAGTAGATTCCATTCCCGTGATCGGTTTCGAGTTTGGTCGACTCTAACTCCTTAATTTTGGATCCAAACTCGCAAAAATATTTGACGAATTTTGTCAAATTCGTCGCACTCAGTCATCCGTTTAAATTTCCCTTGCACGAGTAGACGAATATTATCCTTCCGAACAACTTTCATTTTTTTACTTTTTTGTTTCGACGGACATAAACATATTTCTCTCCACTCTTCAAATTTGTTATATTTTAGGCTGTGCAAAAAAAAAAAAACTCTGACAGATTTAATTTTTTTGAATCCGGGTATTTCGATCCGGAAATTTATCTTTTAGATCTAGCCCAGAGTAGCATTTTTATTACTTACCTGTCATACGTTCATCTACAGAATGTTATTTCAGTTCATGGTAAATAAACATCAAGTGATGAGTACCAGAGTGCAGGTAGTGCATTCTTCCTCTTCACCTTCGTCCGTGAGTTAATATGATACCACTTTTATGCGTCTTTTTCTTTTCATAATCCCAACACGCTCCTCGCTTATCCAAATTTACTGCAAGATTGACTTCTTAATACATTCACAACCAGGTGGATAGTTTATCGCTGGACTCCACACCCACAAACTGTTACAGCTATTTGTTTTTTCGTAACTTACTGTAATTAGAAAATTGCTTCAATATTTACCATCTGCTACTTTTTGAATTAAACTTGCTACTTTTTGAATTAAACTTCTATATGTGGAACGAAACAATTAGAGAACCTTCTTCACAATTGCAGCTATATGACCATAGTTTAGAAGGAACACTTTACGAACCGTCATAAAATACACTTCAAATTATGCAGCAAAATTAACACCACGGGCGCGGCGTGCCGCCTAGTCAATATATCAAAGCTGACCTCCTCAGCGAGCTGTGGAGGCGCCCACGTCACCGGTACTGTAGATGCTACAGTAACACGCACCTACAGTACCCGTGTGTGCTGTAGCACTTTTTTTTTGTTTCCTTGTTTTCCTCAGAAAAATCCTTTCCCAAAAATCATTTTGACGAAAACATATACGCGAAATATATGCGAGTCGATGAGTAGGTTTCATTCCCATGATCGGTTTCGAGTTTTGTCGACTCTAGCTCCTTAATTTTGGATCTAGGTTCGCAAAAACATTTGGCGCATTCTGCCAAATTCGTCGCACTCAGTATTCCGTTCGAATTTTCCTCTCACGAGTAGATGTATATCGCCCTACCAAACAATTTCCATGTTCTAACCTTTTTATTTCGACGGACATATAGATGTACCGCTTTTTCCCGGTTAAGTCCTCACGTTTTCCAAAGATTGTTAATCGGTCCTCTGGAATAAAACATTTTTTGCAGAAAAGTCCCTGCATCCCTTTTTTTGCAGAAAAGTCCTCACGCTTTCCAAAAAATGTGAGCTGGCCTCCCGGAATAAAACATTTTCCCAGCAAAGTCGCCGCGTTTTCCCCAAATTGCAAATCGTTCCTCTGGTACAATTGAACAATTTTTTTCCCTCCTAATATATTTGTCCCCTTATAGATTAAACCTATTTTCTTCCCCGCATTTCTTTTCACCAACATTATCTATTTTTCCGGTCATGCGTGACCAGTCCCTCACCCTTATGAACAGGTTTTTTTTCTTTTTGGCTTCTAATAGATTTCTCTCCGTCTTAATTTCCCCTATTGTTTATTTTTCCAAGTTTCTTCTTACGAACATTGCGCACAAATTGCGACTTCAAAATTATTTATTTATTATTACTCCCTAATTATCCCCTACTATATCTTTTTTTTTCTACTTTTACCTCCCTTACATATTTATTTTCATATTGTTGTAAATTTATTTCTTTCGGTCAACATTGGATAAAACTAAGTAAATCTCTTTTCCCGCAATACGCAAAAGGCAGGATAGATAGACTGTATATAGATAGACAATTGGCATTTATGATTTAGAGCGCGTTCAAATTTCTGCCATATACCTCCACTATATGTTTTGTTTGGTTATAACACCACATAATTTCATGTGTGCTTAGTGCAATGGTTGTTCTTTAAATGTATAGATGTATTTTTCTGACCTCAGCCTTGCCACGTCTATCATTGTGTGTGACTGTCCGTATATTTTTCTGACGATATTCTTATGAGGAGAGGACCTACTAATAAGCATGTGAATTTCAACTTTGGGCATATTTTTACAATTATTGCAGCAGTTCTATTCAGAAAGTGCAGTTGTTCTCACAATACATTCATGTTGCTTCTTTTGCATAAGAAAAGCAGAGTGTATCTAGCTGATTTAGAGATTCAGCCATAAGATTCTTCATTTTTTGATCTCCTCTGGGTGAGGTCACGTTCATTTGAATTTTTATCTTCCACCGCCACCAAATACATCAACAGAGCAACATTAGAAGAACATCACGGATATAGACATTAAGCTGCAGTACTTCTGCCACTTGATGTTGCCCTTTTAATATTTGGTTCTCCTTTTATAATAAGGAAGTTATCTGTAGCAGTTTTACCATCGAGAGCTATATTTTATATTTTATCTTCCTGTAATGTGCCACTATATATGAGGTACTTCTACATGTATCATTTTTAATAATGCAACCACATTTATCTATGTAATCCTATGTATACATTCCATCCCTGCATGTATTACTACCCAAGCATAGAAACACTCCATACTAAGGAAACCAATTGCAAGAAAAAATTACATCGATGCATCTAATACCACTACACAAAGCAATGCAACGGGCGCGGCGGTGTCGCCGCGCGAAATTTTCCTAGTCCATCAGTTAACATTAAGACTCCTTTCTTTACTCCCGCTAGTAGTCAGCTTCTCGCGTGGCTCTACATGTCTCGATCTCTTGTCCGTCGACCATGGCGCCCGTGGCCACACCACCTGATATCATGAGATGGTTCAGTTAATTCCCACTTGGTTATTCCAAACTTATAATGATGAACCGCACTGTCATTATGTATTATGATCGAGCTTCTGTAGTACTGGTACTTTATTAGAAAGAGAAGCGAAACAGAATTACTTATTCTGAACGGGTCAAGTTGGTCGGTGTGCTGAGCATCTCTGTGGCTCAAGTAGTAACTAATTTCCAAGAGGAGGGGGCCATGGAATATACTATTGAAGTAGCTGAAATGGCGGATTCACCTGCTACATTACAATACCTTGCTCCTTATACGGGAGCAGCCCTGGGCTTAGCTGCAAGGAGAGGACGAACGGGTGGTTCACCTGTCCATCTCTAACTTGGTAGTTTTAGAGCATCTCCACTCGGACCGCCCAAATGGCCGACCAAAGCGTGTCCGGATGGGGGATTTGGGGTGTGTCCGGTCAGGGTGCGCGTTATGGGCGTTGCCTTTTCCCACTCGCACTCCCCAAATTAAGTCCGGAAACATGTACGGCATTAGCTCGAACACCTTCTGGGCGTGAAAATGGCCGGTGGAAGACGAGTGCTTCGCGACGGCATCAGAGCTCCGACAGGCGCTGCTCCGCGCACTGGCCGAGCTGGACGCGGCGCGGGCAAAGCTGCGGCGCGTGGAGTCCGAGCCCGCGCGGCTCGTGGCGTCCGTGGCCGCCGAGCGCGACGAGCTCCGGCGCCACTCCCTTGCCAGCTTCCGCCGTGGCTGCGAGCTGCCCAACGTGACGGCACAGCTGGTGCACGCCATGGCCAACGTGCACGCGACGCTGGTGAGGATGAAGCCCGTGCTCGACTTCTTGCAGCAGACGGGGTCGTACCTCATGGTGAACGCGTACCCGTTCTTCGCGTACGCGGACAACGCGGCCGTCATCTCCCTCGACTACGCGCTCTTCCGCCCCAACGCCGGCGAGCTCGACGCCGGCAGCGGCCTCAAGTACTACAGCCTCCTCGACGCGCAGCCGACCGAGCTGGGCGCGGCGCGTGGAGTCCGAGGCCGCGCGACTCGTGGCATCCGCGGCCGCCGAGCGCGACGAGTTCCGGCGCTACTCCCTTGCCAGCTTCCGCCGTGGCTGCGAGCTGCAGCCGACCGAGCTAGACGCGGCGCGGGCGGAGCTGCGGCGCGTGGAGTCCAAGGCCGCGCGGCTCGTGGCGTCCGCGGCCGCCGAGCGCGACGAGCTCTGGCGCCACTCCCTTGCCAGCTTCCGCCGTGGCTGCGAGCTGCATCCGACCGAGCTGGACGCAGCGCGGGCGGAGCTGCGGCGCATGGAGTCCAAGGCCGAGCGGCTCGTGGCGTCCGCGGCCGCCGAGCGCGACGAGCTCCGGCTCCACTGTCACCTGCTCCTCCTTCACCACCATGACGCGACACAGGAGGAAGAACGCGGCGGCACCACGCCTGCCGGCAGCGGGAGCTGGAGAGGCCGGCATGCTGCTGCTGGGCGATGGCGGCCGGCGGAGGCGTGGCGGAGGAGAGGATAGAGGAGAGAGAGGGGAGAGCGACGTGGACTTTGTTCATTGGAAGGAGCGGACAAACTTTTGTGTCCGGCACCGCCCAAGGCCTGCCTATTCCAAGAGCTTGTGGTGGGCGTGCTGGACAGAAAAGAGGACGTCTCCGGACAAATTTTGCTTTTGGACGGTGCGAGTGGGAGGCAAAAAACCCCAAACTAAGCGAAAAGTGCTTTGGGCGGCCATTTGGGCGCTCCGACTGGAGATGCCCTTAGAGAGAAGAGCTTTAGAACACACCTGGTAGTCTGATAGTCGGTCCTGTCCAAAGAATGCATCAGATACGACTAGTAGCTGATTCAAATTGGGACGTGAATTCAACCCATTTAGGACTCTGGGCATGCCCATCACACCATGTACAGTTCATGACGAATTGACGGTCCATTTTATGATCAATTCTTACCCCACGTATGTGCAGGAGGAGGACGACTTGGCATTGTGGCGGTTCCTTCGAGCCCGGGACCACAACATCAGCAAGGCATCGGCAATGCTCCTCCAGTACCTCTCATGGAAGCGCGTCGCCAAGCCACACGGCTCTATCTCTGATGACGAGATAAGTGACGAGATCGCAAAGGAGAGGGTCCACCTGCAGGGTTTCGACCGCCTCAATCGCCCCATGGTGTACCTCTATGGTGCACGCCACTTCCCTGCCGGACGTGACCTCGACAGTTTCAAGCGCTATGTAGCCTATGTCCTCGACAAAATATGCACGAGGTATCCATATAGATCCTTCGGTTGCATGATTGCATGATAGCTAGCTACATTTGGTCAATCAAGTGATCAACTGACAGGTTTGTCCGGTTTTAGGTTACCTGTGGGTCAGGAGAAGTTTGCGGCGGTGATTGACCTGAGGGGGTGGGGGTACTCGAACTGCGACATACGGGGGTACGTGGCGGGGTTGGACATCATGCAGAGCTACTACCCGGAGCGGCTCGGGCGGGTGTTCCTCATCCACGTGCCCTACATGTTCATGGCGGCTTGGAAGATGGTATACCCATTCATCGACGCAAGAACCAAGAAGAAGATTGTGTTTGTAGCAGATAGGGACCTCGACGCCATGCTCCGGGGCGCCGTCGATGAGTCCCAACTCCTTGAGGATTATGGCGGCAAGCTCAAGATATAAGGTTACAACAATTACCACCGTCCAAGCCTAGCCAATGACCGGTCGATGTGGATCACTACTACCTGACGTATGTAGCTAATTAAGAGTTCGCCAGACTTGGTGTTGGAACCGCCAGGGAGAGGTGAGAATCCTTGTGTAGGTGGGAGACCGGCTCATAGCTACCAGACATATGTGCCACGCACGTGGGGCTATGCATCCACCATGGCTCACTAGCTTGTTCTAATTGTTTTTGTTTTTCAGAAGAAAAAAATGGTGGCTCATATGTGCCCCGTGTGTAAGTTCGCATGAAAGGTAGTCAACTGTTAGCATGAAAGAATCCAACATGAATTTGGATGGATTTCCATGGAATACTAGGAAAGTAAACAACATAGCTATTGCAATTATTCGACCGTACCCTTACTTGAAGGTTGTGAATGTTGTAAAATGGATGTGAATCGATGGTGTATGTTTCTCAATCATGTAAATACAATAGAAACGGATTAGGACATTCAATTTGATGTGGTTTTCCTGCTGCGAAATAGCATCGAAATGACACTCTTTTCACTTTCCGGCAGGAACCTTAACATCCACCAAAGAAACTAGTACCACTTTCCACCATTATATCGAGTGGGGAATATGAACACTCCTACCGGTTGAGGGAAGACGAGAAACTATCTTTTGCTATTGACGGCCACTATCTCGAAAGAGATAGAAATGCTGATGGTTGAAAGGTGTTCCACATATAATGCACAATTAGCACATTAAGCCAAATTGAAAGAATGAAAACTCACAACTTGCAACAAGCGTGGCATGTATAGACATGACTCAGTCAAAAAAAGCAAATACTGCTAAAACTAACCCCCCAAAAAACATTGAAAACAGCCTTCAAGCAAGAAGTCTAGTCCTGACCTGCTTGTGGTGACAGTGATTGCTGTAACAAGAACAATCCTTCTCATCCACCCAAAGGTTATTATTATCATGGCTGGTATTATAATATAGTGAACTACATATATATCTGTATGCCAATCATTTGCCAACAACTGTGAAGACCATGAAACAAATAATTCTAGACAAACATAAATAAAAGCAACTTCTTATAAATCAGAACCTTAAGATAGTCAGCAAACTTACTTAGCTCCTCTAGTGATATGCTAGCAGCACTCTCCCTAGATTTAAGCAGTCGAACCTTGCCTGTATACAAAATATTTTCTCAGAAGATTATCTTTTGCAGGATGTAGATACACAAAATAGTATCCAAGTATAAAAGGAGATTCTAATTGATGAAATCAGAACAACATGGCTGTGTTCAGTTGGGTATACAGAGTAAAAAATATATTAGCAAGTAAAACAGAGAGTCGCTGAGTTTAAATATGAAAACTATTATGACTGAATCTACTCGTGTTCTCCAATACTATAACAAAATCAAATTAGCGTTAATTTTGTTAGTCAAAGGTTGATCAGCATACCATCGCATCACATACAGATCTCCTGTATATTTTTTGCTTGATCATCAACGCTGTCATTGTAGATCCTGGTTTTGATATCACCCTCGATATATACCGCAGAGCTGTAATTTTCAGTGATACTTGTGCTAATAAAAGTTCATAAAAAGATATTAGCAATGATCAATCTGTCCGTTAGATGTATTGCACACAGATTGCAACAGATAGCAAACGCATAACTGTGCCGCTTGAGGTCAGTTTAAAAACTGAGCAAATTGCTACCGGCAGCAAAACGATCAAGAGTAGTGAATGCTTAGGAGTTAGGAATGGGATGCATCACCAAAGAAAACAAAAACATTTTCCAAGCCCTATCGTATCACTTTTGAGTTAGGACTGGGATCAAGGTTTCGGTTACCGGCCGGAATTCCGCGGTAACCGGCCGGTAACCGGATTTATCGGACCCCTCGGAATTTGCATATATCGGATGAAAAATCTCGGATTAGTCAAATTTGAAACAAATTCATGCTCAAAAAAATTAAATTTCAAAAATATTCGATGTTTTAAGTTTAAATCCTAAATTCTTGCCGAAATTTTGGGCCGGTTACCGGCCGGTATTTTCTGGTAACCCCGGTTACCGGAAATATCGGCCCCCTCCGGAATTTTTTTTGAACCGGTATCCGAGATGCATCTGCTAAGGATGCATCTTCATGATGGAAACAATTTTCAGGAAAGCGCTAGGCGGGGCACCTGCTGAGGATGCATCTTCCTGAGGAAGGAGGGAGTTCTCGTGGCTAGCGGTGGAGCGAACGCCGTCGACCTCCCGCTGTCATTCCGTGCGCCGAGGAGGACGGGTCCATGGTGGTCCGATCCTGGCCACGGCGAAGGAGAATCCATCCGGCGTACGGCAGAGGGGCACGCCGGCGAGGGAGATACGGGCGGCGGAGGACAGAGTGGCACGCCGGCGAGGGAGAGACCAGCGGCGGAGCGAGCGAAAGGAATAGTCCCACACCGCCCAGCTCGACGCGGCCGCACCAACATAAAGGCCCAAGTTCATGCCGATCTCTCGCCGAAGACGCACGCTTGGTGCACCAGGCCTGTCGAGGCGAGAGCAGTCGCTACATAGTTTCCTGCTGGGCCCGCCCCCGGGGGCCTGTCACCGTAGGTCATTTGTGTTCAGGGTGGGAAACCGTGGTGCGATGTAAGACCTTTTTATTTTCGATCTTTTTTAGGCTGTTTGTTGTAGAAAAAAATAGTTCTCTAACTTAACTATGCACAGTAAATTAAGATTTTGTTTGACGTTTGCATTTATAAAAGCTTTTTATTGCGAATGTAGTGTAACTATTAAGATACCCTCGTGGTGGTGCGAGGGAATAGTTTTAGAATTTTTTATTAAAACAAGTTAAATATGCATGGTCGACGTGATGGTTGTATATCTGATCAATTAAAAGCCGTCAACACGGTGTGCAAAATTAATTATACTCGTAGATAAAAGTGAAATTGAGGGTCTAGAAAATCCGATGGTGTATATATCTTGCATGCATAAATAGGATCTCATATTTACGGTTTGTTGGCATGACATCAAATTTTCTAAAGTTTACCCAATGCAAAATAGATGCACTTGCTAAATAGTATAAGTGCTCGATTAGCCCAGAAGGTGATATATTTCCTTTTGTCACCATTGAGTCATGTATTCCTGTCTTCACTTCGACCTTCTTTTATAACTGGCGGACGCAAAAGACAAAACTGAGGGGAACGACTCAACAGAAGTACTTGAATGGAGCACCATATCCTGAAAAAGCACAAGACTTATCAATAATTCTCACCATCAATACAAAGAACGCTAAAATAATAAAAATTACTAATAAGTCATTGGGCCATCTAGAGACGACTATAACCACTAGAACAAACTGAAGACGTGTCACGCTCTCTGCCCCTCCATCACCGGATTTGGGCAAACCCTATCGTAGTAGAGCTTGTTGTACGAGGCAGAAATTATCGTCGTGATAACACCTCAAATTACTAGCTCAGCAGAGTAACAACCATTGCCAGTGATAAAAGAACCCTAAACTGGAAATGCCATATCAACAACCACGTCAAGCGCGGACGAAATCCGACCGGGCCCTAGAAGATCCGCCAGACACACACCTTCACGTGTCCACTGTCGTCGCTACTCGCGTCACCTGAGTGAGGATATGACATGAGTTTTTTTTCACCATATCAACATCTCAAAGAATAAGACACTAAAAAAGCCTCTCGCGATAGGTGGGCATACGTCGCCGCACATAAAAAGCTCAAGGGCGCTAGAAATGGGACGGCAACACCAACAAAACCGAAAACCTAGATCGTCTCTTCATTTACTAGCATGCCATACAAGTTTGACAAAAATGGTATTTTTAACATACCAAGGATGGTACTTTTGTTGTATGTTTTATCAAGATTAATTTTGAGAAGCACTATAGTTGAAGGTAAGGATTTCTCAAAAATTATCCGCTCTTAGGTGGAGTATTGTCTCAAATTTGTGCTTTTGGATGATCTGTTCTTGGATTTGTGCCTCTGCATGGTATGTTACTTGTTGTTGTAGCAGGTTAGCCGACAGTGCATGATATGTTACTTGCTAAATATTTTATATACACATGCTTGATTTATACTTATTTTACATATTTTATACGCTCAAAATCATTTCTAGGTGGTGACATGTTCAGATCAATCTGTTGATGTTGATTTACTATTACCGAAAATGGGGTATGGCCCGGGAGCTTGATCCACTGTTGTTGGCAATGGGAGATGGCCTAGGAACTCGATCTGTGCTGTCGGCGATGGGTGATGCCCTAGGAGCTTGATCTCCTGTTCTCGGCTACGGGGATTATCTGGGAGCTCGATCTGCTGCTATCGGCGAGGGGAGGATCTGAGAGCTCGATCTGATGTCGGGGGAGGCATCTACTGCTATCGGCGACAGGATAGGAACTAGGGCGACATGATAGAGATGGGGTGACGCCAGCGATGACATAGGGGTGACGACGAAGCTCCTTCTTTCGCGGATCTCAGGCTAATGAGTTGTTTGGCTGGAATTCAGTATTTGAGCTGAATCATTATTTCATGGGGTATTTTTCTAGATTTTGAACTTTTTGTCGAAAAAGCTTAAACATGTATATATAATTTGAAACGGAAGGAAAACCATTCTGTCCCTCTCGTTCTTTTCTCCTCCCCTCTCCTCTCTCCCTCCCTCCCCACCGCCTGAGAGCCGTGTTCGAGTTTTCGGCCCCTCTCCTCCTCCTCTCCGGTGGCTCTGCCGGCCGGAGTTGTGGGAGGAGAGGGTGCCCGGTCCCCCTGTACCTAGTAGTGTTAGGTTTTCTTTGCCCGTGGTGGCGTTTTGGCGTTATGCCGTTGGGAGCGGCTGCTCCGCTGATGTGTGGCGGTGTCCGGCGGCCTGGCTTCGTCCTCTACATCCGCTCGTGGTGGGAGCTGGTGGTGCTTGGGCGCGGCATCAAGGTCGTCATCGATCCGTTCTTCGTCAAGCCTCCAAGGTGGAGGATCTGCGGAGGTGAATCGGTGACTGCTCTCTTCAATAAGTGCTTTTGGTTCCGATTGCTGTGGTTCTTGATCCTTTTCCTGGCCGGCCGCGGTGGCGAGGGGAAAAGGGGACAGGAGCACGGCAGTTGGTTCTCTTCTCTGTCCTAGCTTCTCTGGCCGGCCGTGGCGGCGAGGGGAGGAGCTGGTGGAGCTTTTGCTGCTGGTGGTGGAGGTGCTCTTCTTCGTCTGTTCTGCTCCGGCCGGCCGAGGTGGCGTGGGGAGCGGCGACTGGAGAAGACTGGGTGATGGTGCTGGATGTCCTGGGCGTCGTCGATTCGGCTGGAAGAGGGGTGGAGCTGGGGAGCTCGCGCTGTGGCTGTGCGCGTTCAGCGCGTCTAGGGTTCGTCGCACGGCGGCGGGCGACTTATGCAGCCATCTACAACGTGTGGCGGTGCTTCCTTCCCGGCGGACGGTGGTACGGCGAGTCCGGCGGCGACTAGGAGCATTGGGAGTGGCAGAGGATCCGATTGTGATCTCGTTCGGTGGCTCGGGGTGTTCTGTGCACTTTCCTGGGTCTGTTTGTAATTTCTGTTTTCGTTTGGACCTTTCTGTAAAGTGTACTGAGCTTCCTTTATATGAATCGGATCCTTCCCTCAAAAAAAAAATTTTGAAACGGAAGGAGTAGCAGACACGCACGTGTATAAATACGTGTACGCCTCTGCCTCCGACGTTGAAGGGAAAAGTCAGCGCAACATGTGAACCGATCCCCAATTCGCAACAGCACCATTATTTCGGCGGCAGCTCCGTGTGAACGCGCGCTGTCCACGCGCAGCCCTCAGTTCTGTTCAGTTGAGCTCGCTCGACCATGGCGGCGGCGGCGGCGGCGCCGGAGATAAGGCACCGGTCGGTTGAGGCGAGCGGCATCTCCATCCACGTCGCCGAGGCCGGGCCCGAGGGCGGACCCGCGGTGCTCTTCGTGCACGGCTTCCCGGAGCTCTGGTACTCGTGGCGCCACCAGATGGAGCACCTGGCGGCGCGGGGCTACCGGTGCGTGGCGCCCGACCTCCGCGGCTACGGCGGCACCACCGCGTACCCCCGACCCCTCCTCCTACACCGCCTTCCACATCGTCGGGGACCTCGTCGCACTCCTCGACGCCCTCCGCCTCCCCCAGGTAGGTAGCTCGTCAGAATCCACCGATCCATTCCCCAAATCGCCAGATCGATCGGCGGTGACTGACGGACGCGTTGAAGGTGTTCGTGGTGGGGCACGACTGGGGCGCCATCGTGTCGTGGAACCTCTGCCTGCTGCGCCCCGACCGGGTGCGCGCGCTCGTCAACCTCAGCGTCGCCTTCTCGCCGAGGAACCCCTCCGTCAGGCCAGTCGACTACTTCCGCCGCGCCTACGGGGACGACTACTATGTCTGCAGATTCCAGGTGAGGAATCTGCTTCTGTTTACCTATCTGTTGTAACTGAAGCCTAACTGTCCAAATGATTAGTGACTTCTGTAATTGGTAGGCATGGTCTATTCCATTTTCTGATGGGATGGCATTGCCTTACTGTAATTTTGACCAATTCGCATAAGAGACGGATATACTGGATATGCATGTGGAAAGAGGATAAAAAAGACGACCCTGAATTTGATTGATTAGTAATTCCAAAGAAATTGAATTGAGATGAAGGATGATTCCGAAGAGATTGAAAAGGACCATCTTGTAGTTGTGCATCTACTGACTGGTGTCTCATATTTCATATCAGTTCATCTGTCACGGGTCTTATTTAGGGTGCTGATAAAACTTCCTTCTGTGCTTGCCAGTGTCTTGCCTAGCGGGCCTTGTCAATTTTTCTGCAAACTGCACTTCATCGGTTGTAGGGTGACATGGCCAGTAAATAGATTGTAGAAATATTTAGCAGTACCTAGTTGTATATCTCCCTATCATTTATATTGGGATCCTCCTTTCATCTCTTGAAGTCCATTCTTTTCGGTCAAGCGTTAGACAAGTGATTTCTGATACATGTCTTTCTGAATGTGACTCTGGCTTAGCAGGAACCTGGATTTGAAGCTGGTTTCGCTAGTTTCGACTTGAAGAGGTTCTTCAAAATGGCCCTAACTGTTCAAACCACAGGCTCTTCTGCAATGTCCCTTAAAAAAATGCAGGCGAGCAACAAGGAAATAACACTGCCTACTTGGCTCTCTGAGGAGGATGTCAGTTACCTAGCAAGTGTATATGCAAAGACTGGCTTTGCTGGTGGCCTTAATTACTACCGCTGCTTAGACCTGTAAGTCTGTATTTATTTAAACTTTCTTTTTGCAAGAAATCAAACCATCATTGAGCTATGCATGTCACATTATCCTAAAACCTCTCCATGCATACTACCTCTGATCCGGAAAAAGTGTCGTCAGAAATCAACTAATCACATACAAGTACATAGTACAACCAGCGACAGTTTTTGTGGACCGGAGGGAGTAGTAATTTCTAAACCATGTGTTTATAGATGGACAATGTTTTTAGAACTGACAGACTACTACAGAGATGCAGCATAGAGCATCATATTGCAATATACCGATCATAGAAATGATGGTGAAAACATTTTTCCTTCGACATTTATGTGTCTCTCAAGTTCCAGAACAAGGGCATAGGGCTAATAAGTAGATAGTTCTTTGTGTTCGTCAATTTATTTGATAGCATAGTATTGCCATCCTCCCCACCATCTTACTCTTTCTTTTGCTGAGCACACCCGCTCACGACCAACATGTACTGCAGTTAGCAAGATGTCATAGCTGACAATCACTCTATGCTAGCAACATTTTGCCATGATTCTGAAATCATCTTCTGATTATCTTTCCTCGTAAATATAACACCTGATTTGAGTTATTATAGATTATTTCTACTAGTAAGATAATTCTGGATTATTGCCGCAGTGGCAATGTTCACAATCTCAAAATATAAGAGGATTGCATTATTGCATGATAGTAGTGCTCATATATGAACCAGGAACGTTTTTAACCTCTGGACGTGCCTACACAGGAATTGGGAACTAATGGCACCATGGACAGGAGCGAAAGTTCAGGTGCCAACCAAGTTTATTGTCGGGGATGGCGACCTGGCATACCATCACCCAGGAGTCAAAGGATACATACACAAGGGTGGGCTCAAGAGAGATGTGCCTATGCTTGAGGAGGTGGTGGTCATCAAGGGTGCCGGGCACTTCATCCAGCAAGAGAGGGCGCAGGAGATCAGCGATCACATCTACGACTACATCAAGAAGTTCGACACGACACCGAAATTGTCCAAATTGTGAAATAGTTGCTTCATGTACATACATAGTTAATAATCAGAAACTGAGTATGTGACCGTGAGGTACTTGTACGCAGCTTGAAAAGTTCAAGCTTGTGGGTTCCTCATTCCTGCATTGAAATCAGGATAACAGTTAACACGAGTTGTAGTTGTACGCTTACGGAGATGTTGTTTCTGTCAAAATAACATTTTTAATAGCTCCTCACAAGTGCTTCAGTTTGTTATAGCCGAGAGCAAAAAATGAAGATCTATAGCCATCCATTCTTCATGTTCAGGCTTGTTCAGTAATAACATGTCGCAGAAAGGCTATAGAACCATAGTTTACTATGACGAAGCAACATATATATCCAAGGGTACAAACATGATACACAGAGGAACTCCAGAACGGTTCAGGGCTGAAAAGCCGTGGTGACAGTTGATCAAACCCAATGTTCCAGGATTCAGAATAGAGGTGCTTGATTTATCACAACAAAGGAACTTGACAGATTTTCTGTACGTCAAAATGAAAGAAACAACATACTGTAGTAATCTGCCGATAAAATGTGCCGATTACATTGTGTATTCTAATAGAAAATAAATTGGATAAACCAAAAGGAGGTCATCCTAAATCAAGCTTTCCCGATCTATTTGCGCTTAACTACACTGACATAAGGCAGCTCCACGGACCCCATGTACAACTTGCCATTCTCCCTGGCCATGATCTCGGTCGGTCTCACGCTCTTGGGCCCTGTCATCTCCTCGACAATCTTCCCGTTGGCATCAACCCTTACGGCGAGCAGATGGCTATCGCGGCCAAAGGGCAGCTCGTTCTTCTCACGATGTAACGCCACCCAGTAGCCTCCTCTCATGTCCGGCCTCACGTTATCGGGGTATCCCGGGAGGTCGGCAAAAGGCTCGGATCTTCCGGCGTTGGGCCCTTTGATCCAGTGCCTTAGCAGCTTGCAGGGGCCGGTGGAGGCGACGACGAGGTGCGTGCGGTCGGCACTGAGGGAGACGCCGTTCGGGTAGGTCATGTCGGATTGCAGCACGGTGACGTCGGACGTTCTTGGGTCGTACCTCATGAGGCGCCCCGTGGAGTCCCCCGTCTTGGTCACCATCTCGTGTTGGGCCCTGTTGAAGTTCATTGAGCTGTCGGTGAAGTAGACCTGGCCGGTGAGTTGATCGACGTCGACGCCGTTCGTGAACCGGAGCGGCGCCCCGTCGACCTGGTTGGCGAGCACGGTGGCCTCCCCGCCGCCGGGGCCGACCCGCATGAGTCCCTTGTACGCGTCGGCGATGTAGAGGTCTCCTGACTTGTGGTCGAAACGGAGGCCGCAGCGGCTCTCGGTGGCGGTCTCGGGGCGTAGCCTCGTGGCCGTGCAGGTCTTGGCGTCGTAGCCGGGGCCGTAGGCGTATGTGGTCCAGCCAAGCTTCTCCCCGTTCCACTTCAGTATGCGGCCGTCCGAGACGCCGCTGTAGGGGCCCTGGCCGTGGCCGTCGAATGCGACGCTCTCGGGGCCGCGGACCGTCCCGCGCGGCAGCGGCAGGTGCTGGCTCCGGGTCGCGTCGAAGCTGGCGGCGGCCATGGCGGCGGGCATAAAGAGGATCGCGATGATGAGGACGGAGATGACCTTCTTGGCGAGACTGCTCATGGCGCAGCCCATCTCTGCTTCGCTTGGTCTTGGGTCGAGAGCTCGATCTCGCGTTGTTGGCTTGGATCGAATCGAGTGTTTGATCGACGGAGGCTTGCTCGTTGGTTTGGTGGAGCATAAACGGGTGGGTGTGGCGCTATTTGTAGTGCTGGAGAGAACTAGCTACCGGTCCGAGTCGGCTCAGGATACACGTTGAGGACGGCCGGAGTCGGAGAAGTGTGTACCGATCCGAGTCGGGCTCCTACGGTTTGGAAGAGAAACGGAGTCCTGAGTCGAAGAGAAATACTAGCACTCCTAGTTATTTCAATACGACTTTGCTCAAAGTGCAACGACTTGCTCCGAGTGCGACTGTGACTCTGCGTTGAGCATGGCGAACCTAGTAGCTCTCGATTCGTATCGTATCTGTCGCCTGAATTGCTTGTCACTAGTATTCATCATGTATGCGGACGCTGGATATAATGCCTAAAACTCTTTAAATAATAAAGCTTCCTTTATTGAAGAAAAAAAAGTATACATCAAGTGAATCCCTGGTTAGATCAATGCTGAAATTAGAACAATCTACGACAACAGGGGTGCCGGGGAATCATCCAGCAGGAGATCAGCCATCACATCCATGAATAGATTTTATGGAAAAACTTATGTTTGATTTATAAAATTTCAAGCGTGTGCGATACTACCTGGAGACTTGGATCTGAAAAGGTTAAGTTTGTGCCAAAAATATCACATGGCTGTTCTTACAGTTGAGTTTGTGAGGCGATCGATCTCATCTCTAGAGTGGTGCATGAAACCTAGAACGCCCAGGAAGTTCGACACGCCACCAGAATTATTGAAATTGTTAGATAGTTGGTTGATGTACATAGATATACTCCTCTGTATCTTTATATTATATAAGACGTTTAGATAAGCTAAACCACAGAACACCTTACATACTGTTACAAGGGAGTAGTTAATAATCAAGAAACTTATGTGTGTGAGTATATACCCGAGAGATATACAAAAATTGAAAACATTTAGCCTGTGGATTCCTTCACTCAGAATAGAGGCCACACGAGCTGTGGTTATATGCTTACGGAGATGCTCTCTCCATCAGGAGCATCTAAAAGTTCCATATCACTGCTGCATATTGAGTTATACCCGAGGAAAAAACAAAGATCTAGCCACCATTATTCACCATAATAAATATGTGTTTACAGAAACATGTTGCAGCAAGAGGGATGCTATTGCTCCACTGACAAGGGCACAAGACGAAGCAAGTTCATGAAAACGTAAGTAATTCCGGGCGTACAAGCATGATACATCGAGAAGACTCCACGGAATCGCAATTGCTGGAGTCAGTGGTGGCAACTGAGGAATGACATCACAAGTCCTGCACAATCAGATCCAATGTTATTTTCTCTGGAAAAGCTACATCAATACAGAGTGTCTAGGTATGCCAAGTAATAAAGGACCAAGTTCCAGATGGTCATTTCTACCATACCACAGTTTCTTACTTGCTACATCAGGCAGAAAATGTCCGGCTGCGCCTCTGGACATCGAACTCGGCCTCAATGATGCCAGTTATACCAGCTTTGATCTTCTGTCCTATTCGAACAGGGCCTACACCCTCAGGCGTACCTGCAGAAGGTCTCCCATTAATAACCCACACACATATCCTCCAACACACTATACAATCGTGTAGAAAAGACGTCATTACCAGTTAATATCACATCACCCTCCGTCAGTGTCATGATTGAACTGATATAGCTGATTAGAAAAGGAACCTTGAATATCATATCACTTGTAGGACCTTTCTGCTTAAGTTCATCATCCACCTGCGTATGGTTGCTCAATTCTTGTTAAGAGTATGTCTAAGCTCGGGTCACGATAAGCAGATTCGTTACATATTTTTATAATTACCTTTAGCCAGAGCTCAAGGTCATCGGGATTAGGGATAGCTGATTTTGGAACCTAGTTGATGAAGAAACCATCATTGACAAAAAGTACAGAAGTGCGAGCAGATATTACCATAATAATGGAATGTCCTATATCGTGTTAAGTCGGAAGAATGTAAAGGGTAATACAAAAATCATGGTAGTTGCAAACTCAAAAGTATTCTAGCTTTTTTATGCTACCGACTTAATTCCTAGTACTCTTGCTTTGTTTATGTCATGAACAAGATGAGTAAAAATTCCTTGACTTCCGTAGAAGTGTTCAAAAATGGTTTGGAGTGAACCCGTGAAGAGCAGCATAGGTAGTTCAACTTCTTCCGTTGATTGCAAACTGAGTAGCTAAGCAAGTACAAAAAAAAACTGCGGTGGATCCATGGATTACGAGTCGCGCGACTAATCATGACTAGTCGTCGACTAGTCTACGAGTCGTAACTTGGAGGTCGGCTCGAACTGTCGACTCGACTGGTTGGGCGAGTCGCTCGACTCGCTCGACTAGTCCTGACTTATCTTGACTAGTCGCACCTGTTCGGTCGATCGACTAAAAAAAAGGCCCCACATGTCATATTTTTTTCCAATATTGCTTTGACCCGGCTGGAAACCTAGATCGAGCAGCCCTTTTCCCCGTGAAACCCAAAATCGAGCCTGGACTCCCGCCTGGCGCTCCTCTCCCTTGGCGGCCGCCGCCGCTGCGAGTTTGCCGGCCGGCGCCGCCGTGAGCACATGGCACCCCGGCCTATACCTTCCGCCCCGTAATCTGCTCCTCCACCTGCTATTCCGCTTCCGCCGGCTGCTGCTGGTGGCCTGCTCGTCGCGCCATCTGCTGCTGGTCTGCTCCTTCGCCGGCTGCTGCTGGTCTGCTCCTTCGCCGGCTACTGCTGGTGTGCTACTCCGCTGGCGGCTGCTGGTCTGCTCCTCCACCACCAGCTGCAGCTCTCAGGCTCCTCCCGCAACTCTTCTTCACCGGCTGTTGCTGCTCTGTTCTGCCGGCTATTGCTTGTATTATACTACTAGTAGTAATATAATATGATATTTTATAGCAAATATTACTGTATAATCATGTCGACTAGTCAACATGAGTCATGACTATTCTACCAGTCGCTACTTCAGATCGACTCGTCGACTCGTAATTCTTGGGTGGATCTCAAACCCCTTTTGAGCTCCCTTAGTTTTCACTGTATATTTTTCAGAAAGAAATATGTAAAAATGAGAAGAAACAAAGTCACATGCTCACAGCTTACAAGCCACCTAGTACACCAATCTTTTGAGTAAGAGAAACACTGGCTTACCACTGCACTAATTGGAGTAAAGGTATCCTGTGCTTTAGCCAAAGTCCAAGGGAGACCTGCAGACTAAAAGTTCATTGGTTAAGTAATACCAAGATGATTGAGATGGAAATTATCTTACACTAACAGATGGAGGGTTTCTTTCTTTCATGTTGCGGTGAAAGCGGATTTGGATTACTTAAGGTTATGTTTATAAATTGTTCACTACAAGTTTTGCACAGTAAGATGGAAACAGAAAGAAGTGGCACAAACAACTAGGCCCAACAAAAACATATGATTTCTGTTCTATGCATTGGTGCACCATATGGAACTTCTGAGATACAATGTCAAGTTTGTTGCTGGTTTATTTACGCAAGTTGGATGTTTCTATCTACATTTCGATTTTCAATTAACTGTCCAAGTTCGATGTTCCTATCTACATTTCGATTATCAATTAACTGTCCATATCAGTCAGAAGAAGACATTCGTAAGACACCAGCGTATAACTTTCCTGAATTTATTTTCTCGAGTTTGAGTGTGAATGCTCTTTCTACCCTTTGAGTTTCCACTGCCACCAGAAAATGGCATATGGCATGAACCAACAATAAACAACAGGTACGGCGGCACCAAAGGAAATTATAACTGTTAAGAGTGTTAGTGCACACCTTAGCGACGGATTGAAGGTCCCTTGCTGTCATGTCCAAAGCAAGCGCATAACCTGTAAAATTTCACAGTGTACACAATTGTGTCATTTATCATGTCATTAGTGAAAACATGTATTAATTACGTCGGACGTATAATGCTCTCTACATTGACAAGAAGCACATAGATAGAGTGAACCCCAACATGCTCACTTTCAGAAGAAAAAGAAAGAAGAGAAACCACCAAACAAAGTTATAAAGCTATACCAAGCAAGGCTATATAGTTGTTTGTTGATGTTAAGTCAATCATTGGTCACATTTGAGTAATTTAGTGTTCATATTTCAGAACAGAACACATATAGGACGTGAAAATGTGATTCAGATCAGGAATTTAATGTGCTAATAAGACTGACCATGGCAATTGGCAAAACAGACAGTGAACAAACATGTTGACTAAGCCGAATGGATTTCCTATTCCAAACTCCACATTTTTATTTTCCACCAGACTTAACAGATGTGAAGAACTAGTATATTTGGAATTGCTAGTGGTTGCCTCACTCTGTTTACTGAATAGCAAACTGATGGGATTCAAGCTCCAACATACATTTGTAGCATGTGGTTTATCCTACAGTAGTAGATTTCCAGTTTGTCTAACTATATCAGGTGCTACCCAAATTTGCAATTACAGTGACAGAGTAAATTTCCTCTGCTGATGGTATCCTTAGATCAGGTAATCGCTCAGGGAAGGCAACGGCGTCCTTAATGTGGGTTGTAGTTACCTCCGACGAAGTCCATGGCGGATGCCTCGGGTACGTCGCGCGCGCGGCGGGATATGACGACGGCGAGCTCGACCTCGTGGTGCAGCGACTCGAGCGGCTCGGGCACCTCGACGGCGGCGGTGGCCACGCCCGCGTGGAGGAAGGACGAGGTCGGCTTCAGGAACAGCACCGGCTCCTGCAACCAACCGAACCACGCACGCCGCGCCGCGTCAGAGACCGCGGGTGGAAGGAGAAGGGTGCGTCGGGATCGGAGAGGGGGTCAGTCGGGGCGGGGAGGCGGACCTTGGGGACGGGGTTTCCGAGCTCCTTGGCGTGGGCGACGTAGTTGCGCCCGACCCCCACGATCTTCGTGCTCACCGCGAGGAGCCTCTGCGCCGCCGCCGCCGCCGCCGCCATGGTCGGGAGTGGGCAGAGAGCTGCAGCTTCCTCCGAGCTCGGGATGGGGCGCGACCTCCAGATGGTAGACGAGACGACAAGCAAACAGAAAAGAAAAGAAATATAGATGGTTCCCAAAACCCCTCCTGGTTGAGCCGGACCAGTTCCTCTGTTCCCCCGCACGCACCAGAGTACCAGACCTAGCGAACGACCGCCATGGAACCGGCGCCGGCGCTCCCGGTTGAGCTCGTCGAGGAGATCCTCCTCCGCCTCCCGCCCGACGACCCCGGCTGCCTCCTCCGCGCCTCCCTCATCTGCAAGGCCTGGTGCGGCGCCGTCTCCAGCCCCTGCTTCCGCCGCCGCCTCCACGAGCTCCACCGGGCGCCCCCCGTGCTCGGCTTCCTCCACAACTGGAGCAACAAAGATATCCCCCACTTCATCTCCACCACCTCCTCGTCCTTCTCCTTCGCCACCCCTGAGTACAGCTCCTGGCAGGCCCTCGACTGCCGCCACGGCCGCGCCCTATTCCTCTCCAAGGGGAAGGATACCCGGAACCTCCTCGTGTGGGATCCAATCACGGGCGTCCAGCAGCGCATACCGGTGCCCGGGGCGTTCAAGAGCGGCTATTCGAACGCGGCCGTGGTCTGCGCAGCGGATGGCTGCGACCACCGCGACTGCCATGGGGGTCCCTTCCTCGTGGTCTTCCTCTCCGTCGAGCAAGACGCAGCCGACATGTCGGCGTGCGTGTACTCGTCGGAGGCCGGTAGGTGGGGCGAGCTGACCTCGGTGCAGGGCCAGTTCGGCTCCTGCTTGTCAAGACCCTGGATGGATCATGACTAGAAATAGAGTAATCGACAGCTAAACTGGAGCAAGAAGATAAATTGTAGGAAGAAACATCCGAAATTGGAAAGATAAACAGGAAAAGCTAGGGTTCTAAGACTGGAAAGGAAAGGTAAAGGAACAACATGTTTTGGGGTTTGGATATCGTGCCTCCCGTCCTCCCACTCTCCCAGGTTATAACGAGTACCCTGGTGAGCCACGAATCCCCGATTATTACATAGACACTGTCTTAGAGCTAATTAGTACTTAACTACGCTATTACATAGGAGCCGTTGGATAGAGTCCAAACGGTAACAAGCAATCCTAGCCATCCGTTAACTGAATATGAAGGAGGTGTCGTAACAGTAGATTCAGACAGTGTCAGTTCTTGACAATACTCCCCGCTGAAGACCATACTTCAAGGATGGAAAGATGGAAATGTCGCCTGAATGTATTTGGCGTCCTCCCATGTTGCTTCTGCTGGGGTCAAGTTTTCCCAATGGATCAGCCACTGAGGAACAGGAATGTTGAACTCCCCTGCAATGCGAGGTACCTGGCGGTATTGGAGTACTGCTAGTGGAGCAACTTTGATTTTACCATCAGGTGTAAGTAAAGGCAAGGTAGGGTTGGGCACTGCCACTGGGCCAAGATGACGTTTGAGTTGATTTACATGGAAAACATCATGTAGTAGAGTACCTTCTGGAAGTTGTAGCTGATAAGCAACCTTGCCAATCTTCTTTAGAATGCGAAAAGGCCCATAGTACTTTGATGAGAGCTTCAAGGCATTGCGAAGTCCCAGAGCTGTTTCCCGGTAAGGTTGCATTTTCAAGTAGACGAAATCGCCTTCAGCAAAAGATCTCTCTGTGCGTTTCAAGTCAGCGTATTTCTTCATACGGTTCTGTGCTTTTTGCAAGTTTTCCTTCAAGGATTGAAGCATAGTGTCCTTTTCCTGAATAGTAATGCTAGCCTCGGGTGTGACATTGCAAGGGACTGGTATTGTTTGAATTTGAGGAGGTGGATAACCATAAAGAGCTTCAAAGGGGCTAGTTTTCAGAGAGGTGTGGTAAGATGAATTATACCACCATTCAGCTGTGGGAAGCCACTCTGCCCATTTCTGAGGTTCTTTGAAAGCCATAGTCCTCAGATATTGTTCCAAACACTGGTTGACCCTCTCTGTTTGGCCGTCAGATTCAGGGTGATAAGCAGTGCTGTAATGGAGTTTTACTTGCAAAGCAGTGAAAATTTCCTGCCAGATTTTGGAAGTGAAAATCCTATCCCTGTCACTTACAATCACTTGAGGGGGTCCATGCAGCTTGAGGATGTTGTTGATGAATAATGTAGCTACCTGATGAGCAGTGAAAGGGTGAGCAAGGGGAATAAAATGAGCGTACTTGGTGAGTCGATCTACTACCACCAGTATCACATTTTTTCCTTTAGATGTTGGAAGTCCTTCAACAAAGTCCATGCTAATCTCAGACCATTTGATGTGAGGTATATGCAGAGGATCCAGCAGTCCAGGATAAGGCACCCTTTCAGTTTTTGAAATCTGGCAAATGGGGCACTGGGCTATTTTATCTGCTATGAACTTCTTCATGTTTGGCCAATAGAAGAGCTGTTTCAATCTGTGGAGTGTAACTCGATTCCCAGAGTGACCACCCATGGCAGATGAATGGAAGGATTCAAATATCTTCTCCTTCAAATCAGTGTTAGAACCAATGACAATTCTGTTCTTGTATCTCAGAATTCCAGATTGCAGAGAGAAGTGAAGTTGGCAGTCAGGTTTAATGGCCAGCTCTTGTAGTAACAGAGTACATTTTTCATCATTGCAATACGTTTGTTCCACTTCAGTGATCCAGGAAGGAATTGCAGTTGAAATTGCGGAGCAACTATCTTCCGTAATGATGTGTTTCCTGGAGAGAGCATCAGCTACAAGGTTTTCTTTTCCCTGTTTGTACTCAATGGAGAAGTCAAATTCTAACAGCTTGAGCATCAATTTGTGTTGTATTCCTTCAAGTAGCCTTTGACTGGTTAGGTACTTGAGACTACGTTGATCGGTTTTGATGAGTAGTTTGTTACCGAGCAGGTAATGGCGCCATTTGCGCAATGCTTCTAGTATAGCCATGCCCTCCTTTTCATACACTGATTGAGCCTCTGCTTTCGGACCCAGAACCTTGCTGTAATAAGCCAAGGGTCTTCCTTTCTGCATCAATACTGCGCCCAATCCAGTCCCAGATGCATCAGTTTCCAAAGTGAAGGGTATATCAAAGTTTGGTAAAGCTAGAACCGGAGGAGTTGACATTGTTATTTTCAGTTGCTCAAAAGCCTTTTGTTGTGGTTCAGACCAAGCAAAGGATGGTTGCTTCAACAGGTCCAGCAAAGGTTTGCATATGCTTGCATAGTTTTCGATAAACCTCCTGTAGTAGCCACAGAAGCCTAGAAAGCGTTTGAGCTGCTTAAAGGTTGTGGGAGGTTTCCAGCTGGTGATTTCTGCTATCTTAGATGGATCAGTAGCTACCCCTTCACCTGAAATAACATGGCCTAAATAGTCCACTGAACTGACCGCAAACTGGCATTTGGACAGTTTAGCTTTCAGTTGATGTAACCGCATCAGTTTCAGCACTAAGGAGAGATGTTGTTTGTGTTGTTGCATATTGGGACTGTACACCAATATATCATCAAAGAACACTAGTACAAACTTCCTGAGATACTTGGCAAATATATTGTTCATCAGCTGTTGGAAGGTAGCTGGAGCATTGGTCAGGCCGAAGGGCATCACTAAATATTCATAGTGACCCATGTGTGTTGTGAATGCTGTTTTGGCTATGTCTGTTGGCTGCATTCGGATTTGGTGGTAACCGGAACGCAGGTCAAGCTTGCTAAACACAGTTGCACCATGTAATTCATCCAACAAGTCCTCAATTACAGGAATTGGGTACTTGTTTTTGACTGTAATAGCGTTGAGTTGCCGGTAATCCACGCAGAGCCTCCAGCTTTTATCCTTCTTCCCTACGGAGCACGGATACGGTGCTGAGGTCTCGTGTCCGTGTCGGATACAGTATCCGATACGGATACTGCTCCGATACTGTATCGATACGGTTCTAGACGTATCGGCCGGATTAATGAATTAAAACAATTGTTGATTAATTCGGATACCTGTTCGATACGTTTTGGACACAGATCGGATACGGCCCAGCCCATATGTGCCTAACCCTACCCGATGCAACCCCTCGTATCACTTCCTCACACCCGCCCCTTCCCTGTCCCCAACGAGACGAAGCAGCCGCCTCCCTCTTGGTCTTGGGCGGCGCCGCCAGATCTGCAGCCAGCCGGCGGCGGCGACCGGCCACCTTCCTCGGTTCCTCCTCTCCACACTCCACAGTCAACTAGCAGGTAATGTCTCCTTCCTCCTCTCCTGTCCCTCTCCCTCTCCCTCTCTTTCCCTCTCTAATTGCAGCTCCCTCTCCCTCTCCCTCTCTGTCTCTCCCTCTCTTTCCCTCTCTAACTGCAGCTCCCTCTCCCTCTAATTGCAGCTCCCTCTCCCTCTCTTTGTAATATGTTCTAAATTCGTACTGCCACTTTGTTGATCTGTAATATGGACGAGAACTTGGAAGCTAGCTTGGAGCCAGGGAGCAGCAGCTCGCCGCCTCGCCGGCGGGAAGCAGGATGCAGCAGCTCGACTAGCGACTGCAGCAAGCAGCCAAGCAGCAAGCAGCCGGCGCCGGGCAGGAAGCCAGCAGCAGCAGCTCGTCGCCTCGTCGGCTCCACTATTGAACAAGGTAATATTTGAACTTATGTATGTTAGTTTGCTGCTGGGTTGTTGGCTTGTTGATTTGCTAGCTGCTTGCTAGTTTAAATTGTCTTGTAAGTTCTAACTTTCTAAGGTGCTGTTCAATGTTCTAGTGTGGCTAACATTCTCTCTCTGTTTTTTGTCTTTGGAAATTGGAGTTGGACTTGGAGAGTTGCCGAGTTGGAGTTGGAGTCTTGGAGAGCAGAGCATGAGTTCATCACATTCATTCACAATTTCACATGAACCAGTTTTGGAGTTTGGATGCTTCAAAACAAGGTAATCTGCTATTCTTCTGTAGTTTATAGCTACTAAATTTATTTATTTATTGATTTACAAAAATATCAAAACGTATCCTCGTATTGGCGCATTTTCAAAATGTCGTATTTCCGTATCCGTATCGGCCCGATACCGATACACGTATCCGTATCGGTGCCGCGTAGCTTTCTTCCTGACCAGAATTGCTGGGGAAGAATAAGGACTGGTGCTGGGTCTGATTTCAGCGTTCTGCAACATCTTGTTCACAAGTTCTTCAACAATATTCTTCTGCTTATGTGGCATTCTGTATGGCCTGACATTTGGAGGATTTTCTCCCTCTTTGATAAGAATTGTGTGGTCGCAAGAACGTTCAGGAGGAAGACCATCAGGTTCTTGGAAAATATCCTGGTATTGTTGCAATATATCCAGTACTTCCACATACACAGCCGGTTTGGTTGGGTCTTTGGTGTCGGCAGCAGTGTTATCCGTTAACCTGATGATGTAGGCTTGAGCTCCTTGGGCAATAAGCTTGGAACATGTCTTTGCCGAAATGAAGCAGTTTTCTGAAGGAACAGCTCTGTCAGTGAACGTGCACCATTTTCCATCTACTGTAATAGAGATAGTTCTTTGTTCCCAGTCAGTGTAATTAGGGCTATATTTTGCTAGCCAGTTGGCCCCTAACACCATATCATAGCCCTTCAAGGAAAGTATCTTGCATTCATAACTGAATTCAGTGTTTTGTATGGAGAATTTGCACTCAGGTATGTGTCCTGCTGTTTGTAACTGCCCTCCCCCTGCAACCATAACAGGTTGTGCCTCCGTGGGTTCAATCTTGAGTTTTGCTTTCGCAGCAAATTCCTTATCAAGGAATGTTTGAGTGCTACCACTATCAATCAAAGCGACTGCTCTATGGTTGCCAAACTTAACTATGACAGACAGTGTAGTTTCTCCTGGAATTCCATGCAATGCCTCGGCAGAAATGTGCATACAAACTGCTTTGGGAGCTGGTTTGGGAGCTGGTTGAGGGCCTGGCTGAGGTACCACAGCTTGTACCGTAGTAGTTTCAGCAGTTGGAGGAGGTAACTCATTGACTGCATCCTGAAATTCTTCTGAAACCAGTGTGCTTGCATCTTCCTCTTGATCATCAAAATGATCTTGCGAATGTAATGCATGTAACATATTCTTCACTGTGTTACATTTGTGGCCAAAATACCACTGCTCAGGGCAATACCAACGCTTGCGCTGTTCTTTGGGTTTATCATTGTTGTTTCTAACTCTGTTATCCTTGAAAGCAATGTTTTGCTTAGGAAATTGCTGTGCTTGAGCTTTAGGAGCTTGCTGTTGAGTGACTGTTTTCTTTGTCATAGATAGATAAGCCTGTTCTTGCTGACGAGCTTGCCAATATGCAGACTTAAGAGTAGTGGGCTGGTGACTCTTTACCATGTGTTTCACTGAGTCTTTTAAGCCACTGATGAATCTCAACATGAAGAAGTTCTCTGTCAGATAAGAGTGATCACGCTTCATCTGAATCATATACTCCTCGAAGGTATCAATGTAGATGTTGACAGTGTTGATCTGCTTCAGAGAGTGAAATTGTTCCATGGAGTCATGTTCTCCGCTGCCAGGAAATCTGTCACACAAGAGTTCACAGAATTGTTGCCAAGACATCAAATTCAGGTCTAGATCAGAGCTGTTCAGCCAGGTTTTAGCTCTGCCACGAATGTGTGCGTTTGCCCATTTGATCTTACTCACATTACTGATGCCAGCCAGAGCAAATAAACTCTCACATTCCTCAATCCAATTCAGTGTATTGTCACCAAAGAATAATGGCAACTCAATCGAGGGAGTGCGGATATAGGGTTCCTGATTGGTGTTGGGGTGATGGTTCTCCTTCTGGTTTGTGGGAATGGCAGGAGAATTGGGCTAGGTGGGTGAAGTTGTAGAATTTAGGTTGTTGTTGGGAAAGGCCGGAAGTGTAGGTTGTGTTGGGGCATAAGTTGGCTGGATAATTTGGTTTGGAGGTGGTGGTGGGGTGTAGTAGGGTGATGGGTGTGTGGGGAAATACGGGTAATTGGTATGGTAAGCTTGTGGGTAGGAATTGGGCGGGTAAATCTGGGGTAAAGGTGGGTAAAGGTAAGGATTTTGCTGGTAATATGGCTGCTGGAATTGAGGTGGTTGTGAATTGACAGGTTGGTAGTAATGTGGCTGCGTATGTGGTGAAGTAAACTGCTATGTATGTTGAATTTGAGGTGAAGACGAGCTACCTGAAACAAAAGATTGGGACCTTGCAGGAGAAAATGACATGTTTTGCAACTGGGCAGTCGAAGGAAAGTCAGGATGAGGTAATTGTGTCGGAGACAAGTTACCAAATTGTAGGGGCCGAGCTGCCGGAGGTGTAGCCGAGTTCATCGGCGTCGATGCTTCAGGGATTGGGCTTAAATTGGGCACATAGTGAGGTGGAGTGCCCGCAGTAGTTGTTGGAGACGAGCTTGTGTCGGCCCTGGTGCCGACCGCGGCGCCAATCTGGGACACCATCGCCGTGAGCTTGGAGATGTTTTCTTGGATAAGATCCACAGATGACTGTTGCTGGTCCAAACGCCTCTGGATCGAGAGCACCTCGCGAGGGAGACGACCTTGAATCGCTTCCTCTGCTTCAGCCTGGGCTTGCGCCGCCGCCAGGAGAGCCTCCTCCTCCGCGGCTTGATCGAGAGCACCTCGCGATGGACACACTAGGCATGGTGGATTTGCTGCGGATGCGAGTGGATCGACTAGATCGAGAGATTCGACACGAGGAATTTTATCTCCTGGATCAAGGTGACCAGGAAACCCCGGGACGAAAAAATTCTGGTCGCAAGACTTGCTCGTGATACCAATTGTCAAGACCCTGGATGGATCATGACTAGAAATAGAGTAATCGACAGCTAAACTGGAGCAAGAAGATAAATTGTAGGAAGAAACATCCGAAATTGGAAAGATAAACAGGAAAAGCTAGGGTTCTAAGACTGGAAAGGAAAGGTAAAGGAACAACATGTTTTGGGGTTTGGATATCGTGCCTCCCGTCCTCCCACTCTCCCAGGTTATAACGAGTACCCTGGTGAGCCACGAATCCCCGATTATTACATAGACACTGTCTTAGAGCTAATTAGTACTTAACTACGCTATTACATAGGAGCCGTTGGATAGAGTCCAAACGGTAACAAGCAATCCTAGCCATCCGTTAACTGAATATGAAGGAGGTGTCGTAACAGTAGATTCAGACAGTGTCAGTTCTTGACACTGCTTTACATTATATTCCAGCGTGTTCGTTGGGAGGTCTCTGCTTTACTTCATGTCCGATGAAGGGAGGATTCAGGAGTACGACTTGGCGAGGCACTGCTTAAATGTGTTCGATCCACCAGACTCTGAAGTTATTTAACCTTATGCTGGCCGAGGACGGTGGACTGGGAGTTATCCAAGACTTCAATCCGCAACTCAAATTGTGGGCGAGGGAGAAGAGCGACGGCACTGATGCACGATGGGTACTGAGCCGGGTCATCAGCTTGGAAAATTTGCTCCCAAATGGTGCTATCGTCGGAGGTTCAGTGCATGTGATGGGTTTTGCCGAGGGAGCAAATGTCATTTTCGTGACCACCGTTGGTGGCCTTTTCACAATCGAACTACAATCACAGAGGGTGAGGAAGGTTTGCGATGATAATGGATTCTGCAATTTGATTCCAGTAGTCAGCTTCTACACTCCGCATTCTAGACTTGAAGCGCTTGGGGGTGAACACCACTACCCGCCATTGCTGCCGAGCCCTACTGATGAGGTGGGTTGTAAGGAGAGGGGAGGAGAGGAAGAAAAAACACTAGAGCAGACCCAAGAGGTATTGGAGGAGTGCAAGGCCATGGAAGACGGGAACTTCGCCAATTCTAGTGATTGCTTCAACCACATCCTCGAGACCAAGGTTAGGGTTCTGCTCCCAAACATCACTGCTGCTCCCAGATATAATGTAGGATACACACAGATGGATTGTGACAAAAACTTTTAATTAGTTCAGTATTATTTCCATGTGTCCGTACTCCTTAGTTGTTTTGCGCCAATATTAAAATAATTCCAAGTTAGTGAGGATAAGGTGTTATTCTATTTATACGGTACTGTCTAGTTGCAAATATTTCATCGCTGTGCAGTTTATTTATATGGTGCATTGGTGCTTCAGAATTGTACATAATAATTGTACAAGTATTATTTGTTATAGATGACATTGAACGGATCATGGTCAGCACTTTGTGTCATGAAACTGCTTGATGAAATAATATGGTTGTGCTGTTTTACATCAGATAGCATTAAATGTTATAGCCTTAGCAATGATACATTGACAAATTTACGCCTCATTGTCACGTAGGGTTCCACATCATGGAGAACTTCCTCTGGGCTGTGCTAGAGCATTTCTATGCTACCAGTAAAGATGATCCTGGGAGCTCAGAGACTTTTAGTGACAAACATGGTTATTCTGAAGAAGGTATACTGCATATCACTTGCACGACTGTGGGGTCACTTGTATTGCTGTATTTTGCATTGTTCTCTCGGTTTTGTATGGAAACTTTCTTGTACGGAATTATTTCTTATAGAAAGCCATGGCTTTAAGGTGACACTGATACTGCCAGCCTGCCGCAGACAGTCTTATACCCTGAAAGACAGTACTGTCCTTTATATCAATATCCCCTGTACTTATTAACACCCAACTGATTACAAGCATTTCTCATTATCTGTATATGCCTACTGAGAACTATACCTAATAAACTGCTGATGCAAAGTAATGTACTCATGCTAATGCAAACTAGTAATCTTGTTTGGGACTTTATCTGTTTTCCATTGGGAAGTATCTCTCAGAATTCTCATCATCATTCCACATGAGACCATTTAATAAATGTCATTTTACTAACAGATCTTAAGGTGCAATTCGTATACCAGATAATGTTGTAGAAAACTGAAAAAATGCTTTTATTGCTCATAAAAAAGGCTTGTTATGTGTTGACCATATTTTGAATCTGTTTTTCTGGTTCCACATGTCACTAGTTTTCTTCTACATTTATCGATATTGATTTTTGTGTTTCTTACTTGTACAATTAGAATGACAGTACCAGAATAAGTACGTAGTGATCTATGAACCACCGGCGTTGTTCGATTAATTTTGCATTTTTTCTTGTCTAGATAGTGTATTTGCTACTACGTAAGAGTATCCACTTTTTAACAATCTTGTGTCACACAAGCTGAGCAATTATGTGAATTACTGGTGTCTTACATCTCCATCAACCAACTATTCGCTCTTATATGCACGGTCTGACTAAGCTGACCAAATTGAACTTGAGGACATTGACCCTGATGTTGCTGCTAATGATGGATCTCGTAGGTTCGGCAGGTTGAACTAGTGAATGTTGGCGTGTGGCTGCTGCTGAAAGCATGACTGTGGTATATGCGCCTGGATCTCAGCAAGATTGTGTCATAACTCTGATTTTGTGACGCAAAGGTGCAGAATGGGAGTCGTCTCTCGGGGTGAAAAAATTGTTCGTAACTTTTACATGATAATGCCTGCTAGTTGGAGGAGCAGCGGAAAGGAATCCTTACTGTGAGTGAGTTGATCCTTGGGGAAATGTTTTATCTCTGAGAAAATAGCTAGGGACCTATGGTTGATATCGTTTTACATGTTGTAACAACGCTCTGTTTATCATGTGTTGCATTGGTTTCAAGCAAACAACGCTGTATCTATCATGTGTTTTTCTTTTACCCATTCTTATTCTCTATTTGAAAAATGTTTGCGTAGAGCTGCTCCTGAAATTCAGGTTACTCAAGAACTCTATTTGCAGAAACTCCTAGACCCGTCAAGCAAGGACTCTACCGGCAGATAGGGAAGCCTTATTGGCCTGGTAGAGACGAGAGTAGATCCGACGACTTTGTAATGAACGTGACCTTGTTGTGAGTTGGCGATCATCTAAGAAATAGGATAGTTGTCGCCCGAATGCTGCATCAGCTGCATGAAAACATTTGTTGGTTCATGTACTCTCTTTCTCTGTCGGAATCTGGTTGTTTTAATCTAGCGAGTTATCTGTTTGTGAAATGCTCGCAAGGATTTCATTTCATAGTAATTGTACCTACTTCTGGGAATCAAATGTTTATAGGGAAAATATCCATTCTCTCGAATCAACACTAGTGATCAATTCTTCTGTGATATAGATCTGAGTTGCTCAAACCCAATTTTATTTACACAGTACGTTAACAGTGTCGCTGATCAGAAGCCTACAGGCCTAACAACATTTGAGAAACATTTATAATTGTTTCGTAATCGGTCCCTGGTATGTCTGGTGACTGCCGTACTGATAATTTGAGAAGCAATTCTTCTGTTTTTTCGGAATGAGGCAAAACATTTCATCTTTGATAATAACTAGTTAAATTTTGCGCGGCGGCACGCCGCGCCTTTGCTGACAATATTTTGTGATAATTTGTGTACTTTTTTTAGTTGCGTTATATATATTGTAAGGAAAGGCGATAGTTCTAATTTGTATAATGTACTTAGCTGAAATTCAATTTGAAATCAATCCGTAATTAGAGGGAATGAATTTGCATTTTCTTGAAATATTCATCTGATCAAGCATTTTTTTTAAATGCGAGTACATAATTAGATAGATTTAAGTTATATTATTTCTAAATATGTTAGCTGAATTGAAATGATGAAATATAGTTCCATTTTGCCATAATTTTCTGATTTACCATCATTTTTACAGGAAATATATCATGATTATGTCTAAATATTATGCTTGTAGTTCGCCATAAATATGTAATCTAGATCCTTGGTTAGAGGAAATATACTGTATTAGCAACTATTAAATTCAATCCATCTTTACAGGAAAAGAATTTGAGATTTACTGAAATGTGCATGTAATAAAGCATTATTTAAATTTGAGTGCATAATTAGACAGAGTTAAGTTCAATTTGAGCATTTAGTAAATTGAATTGCAGAATTGGAGCGAGTTTAGTTATATTATTTGTAAATGTTAACCTAGTCAGTTTGATATGGTATGTTTGTGTCTTATCTTAAATATTTAATTTAACTCAATAATCGGAGGAAATACATTGTTTGAGCATTTTTTAAGTTCGATTTAAACTCAATCTATAATTTGAGGAAATGAATTTGCATTTTTTCCAATATTCATTTAAGCAAACATTTTTTTAAGTGTAACTACAGAATTAGAGGAATCTAAGTTATATTCCTTCAAAATATGTTAGCTAAATTGAAATGTTCAAATATGATTCCATTTTCCCATAATTTTCTTATTGAGCACCATAATAAGAGAAATACATTATGGTTATGTCGAAATATTGACTATTTTTAGCATTTATTAAATTTATATGCATAATTGGAGAGGGTTCAGTTAAATTATCTAAATATGAATCTATTTGAAATGATGTAATAAGTTAGTATTTTGCTTTAAAAATTTAATGTAAGTCCATAATCAGAGGAAATACATTACATAAGCATTCATGAAATTCAATCCACAATCCATAATTAGAGGAATTAAATTTGGATTATCTCCAAATATTCACCTCTATAAGTTTATGATTTTGCAGCATTTAGTAGTTTTCCGAAATTGTCTAAATACCGTCAAATAGTATCTATAAAGTGTTTCAAATTATGTGGAGCATTTTTTTTTAGATTTCGTTTTTTGATTCAATTATATTTATTTGGGAAATAAGATTTGAAATAATTTGGAAAAGGTCCCAAAGCATTTGAAATGATTATTCTGTTTTTTTAATTTTTTTAAAAAATTGGTCCGAATTGATTTGGATCGGAGCTATATTTGAAAAGTTTCAAAAGTTTTGCAAAATAGAAAAACAGAAAAAAAAGAACAAAAAAAATAGAGAGGGCCGACGCAGGCGCACAGCAAGCAGGCCGGCCCAGCAACCAGCACATTGCCCAGCCCAAACCCACCGTCACGTCACGATGACGTCACCAGTGGGCGGAGCTGCCGTGGCGGCGACGCAGACGCCGGCGTCGAATCACGGCAAGCCAGGACGCGCGGCTGGGCGCGCTGGACGCGCCTCGACGCGGGCTACTCGGGAGCGGTGGTGCCGCCGCTTGTAAGTCGCCGGAGCGTGCCCGGCGGCGTGCAGACGCGGCGGAGGACGAAGGGCACGGCGGCGACGAATCCGGCGTGCCTCCGCCGCCCCAGCACGCGAGAGTGCACGGAGATGGAGAGGGCACGATGGCCGAGCTGCTCGTGTGCGCTGATTTGTCCGGGGAGCAGCGTTGCGGCGGGGCGCGCGTCGGCGGCGACGGCGATCTCGCCGCCGCGCGTGAGAGAGAAGATGAGGGAGGGGGGTTGCGTGCGTATTTTTTCAACGGGGTCCCTGGGGTTTGCGAAAATTACAGGAAGGTGGGGATTGCGGAGCAATTTCTGTTTTTGCGAGGTTTTTTTTGTAAAGTGACGTGGCGACCGCGCGGGTGGACCGTCGGATCAGCAACGGACGGGCTGGATCGATCCGGGCACTGTTCAACGCTGTAGCGGGGAACAGTGTTAGCTACCATGCTACAGTGCCCGTATCGCTCTCAGGGCTCCATTTTGGTGCAACTTGAACAGTGCCCAGATCGCTCTCAGGCCTCCATTTTGGTGCAACTTGAACAGTGCCCGGATCAACTTAATATATAGAGGTAATTGGACAAATTACTGTACTGTGAATACTCTGTTTTATCTGTTGTTCTCAAGTCTCAACATGTTTTTCCGCATAGGCCCAACCAATCTCGAAAAAAAGGCCCAGCCAATCTCCCCCTATTCCAGACCAGCACACACACGCACTCGACCTCACCGAGTACCATGGCAGCGCCGCCACGCCGCCTCAGCCCGCTGCCGGCGCTCCCGGACGAGCTCGTCGAAGAGATCCTCCTCCGCCTCCCGCCCGACGACCCAGCCTGCCTCCTCCGCTCCTCCCTTCACAATCGAGCTACAGTCGGGGCGGGCAAGGAAGCTGTGCAAGAATAATCCATTCCATCCTTTGATTCCAGTTGTCAGCTTCTACACTCCTGTTCCCCGACGCGAGCACCAGGGTCTGCTAAAGTTGAACCCTAGTGAGGAGGGGGCAGAGAAGGATGAGAAAACAGTAGATCAGAGGCAGCAACTGTCTGACAAAGGGTCCAATGCTGTCAAGGAGGGGACTTTGTCAACACCTTAGGATGTGTCGATCATGCCCTCGAAATCAGGTTAGTGTTTCTATTCCCAAATGCCGCTAGCCACACTGAAGCACGCCAATGAATGGATTGAGGAAAAATTAGTTCATTGCTCTTTTGGATCTGCTAGTTGTTGTGTTTTCGTATGACACTGTGCCTTTGAATTTTGTGTTCTGGGAGGTGAGTTTAGTGTTAGCAAGCTTTGAGTGCTTCGGTGAGGAACTAGAGCGAATTAAGTTATCCTAGTTTTACGACTAGCATCTTTTGTTATGATGTGTGTATTGCGATTAGCGTTGAATCAGAGTGCAGCGACTGAAGGGATAAGTTTATATGTATGTGCCTCTCCAGCAGCATTGGCTAGTTGTGAAACTTGTGAACATCTCATTGCTGAGTATATTATTCGTACAATACTTTAGAATTGTACTTGTGCATACACTAGAGGCAGTTAACAGGACATAATTACCACCTCATATCATATAAGTTGATTGAATAATGGTACATGTGCTATTCTGTCACAGATTGTAGCAACTTTAATGCATTATGTAATGATCTACACAATCATCGACTGAACATGTACGCCCTTTTTTTGTCACCTAGGCCTCCATGTTATGGAGAAGTTGTTCGGAAGTGTGCTAGCACGGTCTACAAACATGGATTTGCCTCTGGTAGCAATGTTGAGGATGCTGCTCCACCTTCAGAGAAAGGTGATTGTGCTTTATAACATTGCCCCTTTTCCCGAACTAGTGGTCCTGCGACGGTTGCACCACTGTGTGGTCAAATACATGATTTTCTCTGAAGTCTGTTGCTCGATAAATGTTGTTTTTCTATAGCTCTTATTGACCTTTGTAATACAAATATTAGATGATGTTGCATTAAGCAGAGAAAAATGCTTTCACTACTCATAAAAAGCTTGTGTTATGGGGTTAACCATATTCTGAACAATGTGTCTGGTGCTATTTATCACCTATTTCCTTCTAAATTTATCTCTTCTTACCTGTACACTTGGTACCAATGACATATTAAACATATAGGGACCTACAAAGTACCGGCTTTGTTCTTTTTCTATCTGGCAGTTAGCTGTCTAAATAGTGTACTTGCATAAGTTAGCTTTTACTAGAATAAAATCGTCCTTTTAGTGATCGTGTATCATAAAGTTATTATTATGCAATGGTGTGATGTGAGTAACCGGCACATTTCCACCCGAATGTAACTATCGCTTTTAAATGCACCAATCTTCTACGCTACTCATGTTATAATGATTAAGATGGATCATTAACCCTTCTGTATGCATCTCCTACTGTTGCTATTTTTATGAGTAATGAAATAGTACAATAAATTGATGGTCATACCTCAAAGTGCTTTTATTCCTCCTGGGTGAAATACTGATATAGTCGTTGGTCAGGGAAAAACTCAAATGGCAACGACAAGAAGCATTAAATCATTGTAACTAACCTTGTGGGTGGTATACAGAGGCATCAAACAAGGTAATGTCAGGTCTCTGCTGAATCTTCTCCAATAAGATTAGGGACAAATTTATTTAGCGTATGCGAAATGTGATACCAGCTTAATTGAAGTTCTAATTGCCAATAGCCCAAGATAGGCCTGGGATATTGAACATGATGTTTATGCTCTCATGTTGAGCTAGCAAATATCCTAGGCCTATCTTCCTATCATGTTCCATGTCAAATTGCATTGTTTCCTCATTGTTGTAATTGACAGTCATATCAGATTTAGTCTTGGAGGGTTGTAGATTATCTTGCACGTTCTTGTGCATGTGTAAAGTGTTGCTTCTAAGCAAAACTCAACTGCACTAGTTCTTGGCTCGTTCGATTTATTCAGCTAGCATTACATGCCTCTTAAAGGAGTTTAGCCTGTTCCATAATCAGCTGTATTAACATCTAGATCTGTTGCTTGTGCTGCTAGTGCTAAGCTGATGGTCAGGCTGGATGTTTGATCAGTCTTGAGTTTGATTTCATTCTTCTCTGCAGTTAAGAAAAATATGCTCTGTGTTACCTCTGCATTTGATGGTGCAGAGTAATCTCCGAGGCACAAAGAGTGGACACCGCTGAAAACTTGGTCTCAAGATAGTTTTACAGCTGGGATTATGTGATGGAAAGAGCAGAGTGAGCATTAATCTCCTAGACTTGGGAAAACTATTTGTATTTATGTGCAATGATGCTTAGCACTAGAAGGATTCAGGCCCTTTTGTTGCAAACGAGTGATCATTTGAGAAACATTTCGTCTTTGAGAAACCGGATAAATATCGTTGACATGGCACAATTGTGTACACTGACCGACATAATGGTTCTGTAATCCGTCCCTGGTAATGTCTGGGGCTCTGGGCAAGCAGGCAAGCAGCAATGGTACATCTACGAGCAGACTCTTATATTTCTTCTGATTAGGCTCTTGCTTGCTTAACATGATGTTCTTTTTGACACCTGCATACAATGGGCATGACAATAACAAAAACCATATTTTATCACAAAAAATGCGTTTGGAAGTACCACTGCATCCTAAGAAAATGACCAATTCACTCTTGAGGTCACACACGAAGTCTTTTGCAAATGGAAATAGTATGTCAAACTCTAGCTAGCGGATGCTTGGTAGCCGGGTAGTATATATAAAGGAGGCATTATGTGAAGCCTCCAAAGTGTACATGAAGGTATTCCGCCAATCTTTCATATTCAGACATTTTCACCATGAGAAATTGGGGACAACCAAATAACATCGACATGAAAATTAGATGATATTTTTGTCTGCGATGTTTAGAATCATACCACCTTATGCGCCTGGCCGACAAAGCATTGACTAACTTGCGCTTATCGTGCTGGCATTGCTCTCGGTGGATAAGTCGTTCATGACACTCCTCTAGGCGGTAGTGCAGCGCAAGTGATGTCGTGGTACGACTTCTGCATATGCACACTCTATGCTGAACAGACAGTCACACCATGTCCACTGTCGCGACGGCCAACCTCAATACGACCAATGTCGTGTCGATGATACACGTGTTATACGACCTCGACAAAATATAGCAATTCCTCAACCTCTATAGTGGGCAACCGCGCAACGGTCTCTCCTCTTTGGTTCTTCTCACCCTTTGGGAGATTTGGAATGAGAGTAACGCTAGAGGTTTTACAAATGTTACTTCCATGTTTAATGTAATCCTCTCATCTATTAAAAGGAAAGCATCTATTTAGAGTATTGCGAGGGCGAAACGCTTGGGCTCTATCATGCCACGAGAGTAGCTTTTGTATCTGGGTCTTTTGACTCGTTTTTTAAATTATTACACTTTTCTTAATCAATGAAATAGGAAATTATTTTGCCTTGTTTCCAAAAAAAATCGACCTGTACAATGACATAAACGGTAGGTTTTTTTTTTTTTTTGAACGTAGAGGCCCTCAAAGGGCAAGAAGCCTCATTATATTACATAGCAATGGTGACGAGTATCTTTCCTGTATAGCCTTTGGCATCCAGAGGTGCCACACTGCCCAGATGAAGATTTAATGTCTTGTGGTTGCTTTCTTGTTTGCAATAAATAATAGTTAATAATTACATTAATATTTCTTTCAAGAATTATCTTAGGATTAATTATTTACAACTTAACTCGATTTGCCGTTTCTTACATGCATACAGTAGGCATGCACGAATATTATTATTATTATTCATATGTTTTTAAACAACTCTATTTCATATTGCTCTGATTCATGTTATTTTACTTGGTTTGCTTGTTGTTTTAGACCTCACTATTTTTTTTTGTATTTTCTTCACTTTGTTTAGCGCATATAAATTATAATTATGACAGTCTAGTTTGAGAAAATAAATGGTTTTATATTGTTACTCCCGTGGATCCTCTTATTTCCATATTGACGGGTGTTACAATTATACCTGGATCTGGGGTTATCATTTGCCAGTTTCATCATTACCAATGGCTCACCTGCTCCTAGTCGGATACCTCGCTCTTTATCCTCCACGACACACTGATTATGACACAACTATTTCTCTACATCGACCACATCATCCTCACGACATCATCCCGACTCTCCTCGAGCGTGTCATTGCTACCCTTAACGTCGAGGGTAGCAATGATTGACTTGTGCGAGCTACACCACTTCGTCCGTCTTGATGTTAGTCACACCCGTTAGTCACACGTCTCTGGCAGGATGTTTCTCTCCTAAAATCGGTACGTCCTCGAGCGTACTCGCATGAGCTTTTGTCATCCCGTCTCGACAGCCATGGACATCTCACCAAACTCGTTGCCGCGACCGGTCCTCCAGTTGATGCTCCTTTGGCTTATCGCAGTCTCGTTGGTGCTCTCCGATATTTTGATGTGTTTAATCTGACCATCACATATCTCATTCAACAGATTTTTGTTCATATGCACAACCGTCGCAATTAGCACTTCTCTTCGCTCAAGTGTGTTTGTGATACGTCAACAGAACTCTACACCAGGATATGCCGCCAACGTTGTCACTGAAGCGAGTTTGCTACCCGGTCAAACACACCAAGATTGATCTTCACTTTGTTCGACGCCATGTCGCACTTGGACATATTCGAGTTCTCCATGTGTCGTGCTTGGACACAACTCATGGACATCTTCACCAAAGGTTAAGGATCATAATTGATTGCTTCCATGTTTATATATCGTGATCTCCTTTATTTCTTTTACCAAGTAATCTCCTTTTTTACCAACATAGTAGTCTTGCACGTGCACGCACGTCTCTACAAGATGCCTCTTATGATTCAGTTGACTAACACTTTTTAGTTTTTACATACATATAGTTAGTATGCACGTGCAACCGACGTCACCGTAAACATTAACCATGGAACTTGTTAATCATTTCACAGAGCACAATTTCACAAAAATTCGTACATTGCCTGATTATTAGAGCAATCAAACATTGTGAATAGTTGCTTATGGTAATGCCTTCTTAGAAAAATATTTTATTTAAAAGAAATACTTACAACATTTATTTAGATATTACGACAGTTGCAGCTGAAATCCCAACAAGGTTCAAATAATTCCTGAAATTTAATTTAGCATAGTAGCAGTAAGCTGTCCCACCAGTTCGTTTCAACCACCTACTTATTCAGTTCAGAGACCAAAACAACCATCTACCTATTACACTACAGATAGATGATGGATATGATTTTGCTCAAGCCAGAATGCCACTTACAATCCGAAAACCAAAGAACATTCAACCTGTGACCGACTGAGGTAATTAAAAAACATGTTTTTTGGCACTATGTTTCAATCTTGCATAACATCAACGCCTAAACTCATGTGAGTAGACTGTTTGTCACAAGGAAATTTTAGAATATGCTTCTGCATTCAACAAAATTGTTCAAGGATTGATCAAAAAATTGTGATTCGACTAATCTTCAATCATGTGCATTGTCTCAAATAACCGCGTCGTTGAGCAAGGAACTTAGTAGAAACCCAGTATGAACACCGGCAACTCCCTGGACAATAAATCTGATTAGTACACGACTAACAAAATCAGTGGCACTTTTTTTTGTAAAGGATCTAATCCTAAGGAAAAGTTGTTAAATATTTCACAATAAAAAGGATTCGATATTAAAACAATACTACTAATTTGTGAAAGATGGTTCAGCAGTACCGAATGTAGTATACATGGTAGTATGGTACCCAAAAAATAGAAATAACTGGTCATACGTGCATTAATGGATGTCCATATAAGATTCACACACACCATATGATTCAGGTAATATGGTTACAGAAAACAGCGAGATGTTATAGCAAAATGCATCAATTAAATATATTTTTCAAAATGACATGTCAAGTGATTACTCAAAAATACGATAACATGAACAGAAATGAAGCTAATGATTCAATATCAACTTTACATGACATGCATAAAGAAGAATCTTTAACAACTTAAGTGCAAAAAGAAGTCACCTAAATATGTGAGACAATAGAGCGGTATCAAAACCATAAGGTGTGTAAGGACTAATGAGCCGAAAAATTCTTCAAGAGAACAAGTGAACAAATCCCTGCCTCCTCTGTGGCCGATTTGAACAGATAAATCAAACTGCCCCAGTAACCTAAGTGAGGCCCTGATATCTACATGTATGTGTAGAGGTTCTTCAAGTTTGGATGTAATGAAGAATCTATTCATAAGAAGAAATGTAGTTATCTCCAAAAGGAACCTGTGAATTATTTCAGCTCAATTTTCCCCTCTAAAATTTATTTCGCCCATTTTTCTAGAGGAATAGAGAGCCTCATGGATTAAGCAATCACATCCGATGGTTATAAGATTTTCACGATCATATGAAGGAAGCACTTTTTTTTTCATTGTTTGGTGCTTTATACTGAAGTTGTATGGTACCACTCTGAATCTTCTCACATTGACCTTGTGATGACAGTACACTGAAAATGACTTCGTTGATGGAGATGTTTGTGGGCAATAGGAGTTAGCTAGCCACAATATAAAGAGCTAACCTCTGTTAGAGGAGAGATATCATTAAACAAAAATATTCAAAAGAAAATGTGAGATATGGTTGGCACCTTCTTGAGTAGATTATAGATGAGTCTGAGCATCATTCTGGATTGTCAAGAAAAAATGGCCAAACACATCATAAAAAAGAAAATAAAAGGATGTACTAAGAATGAAAAAAGAGCAACTTCTAGCTCGCACCTCAAGTTTCTTCATAGACAACACAACGGAAATAACGCCGAAGCCTGAGCACTACTTTAACGCTTCAGATAAACACAACACTGCTAGAACCATTTTTGCATGCTCTGTTGAGAGCTCATGTCAAGTGGCATCTGAAAATATGAAACCATGTAGTGAACAATTGGAGAGCGTATTCTCTGGTATCTAATTATCAAGGAATCTAATTATCAACTTGAACACAAAAGTGCAGCACTTACGAAAATGTATTTAGTTCGAAAAAAACATGGCACTATATTACCAATCAATCTACAGGAAGTAAAAGGGAGAAGAAATATGTTAGTTCATAGATTGAAATCGAGGGAAGATAATAAAAAAAACTTGCAAGACATATGAAACCTAGAAGGCATGCCATTCTGCACACAAAAATTGGATAAGTATATACATGCAGAAGACAAATGCGATAACTCTAACCTGCAGCTTTTAACAGTTTCGTTAACACCGCAAAGAAACTTTTGAATGTGCTTTTAACTGCTGGAATCAGGCAAACCAAGCTAGGCATTTCTACAAGCACCTAATGACCAATCAGGCACGCAAAGCTAGGGATTTCTACAAGCACCTAGTGAACAATCAGGCAAGCAAAGCTAGGGATTTCTACAAGGATTTTCATCAACGGGTAAGCCTAGCCGCCTGGGCCGATGATTTTCAAAAGACACAATTTCATTAGAGAAGAGCTTACCCATAGCTGCGATGGAGAAACACCCGCCGGGCCGGCGACCTTGAGAAGTGTCTCTCCATGAATCCATCTGATAACAACGACACATGACTGCGAGAGACGGCACGGCGGCCGGCGGCGCAGCGGACGTGACGGCAGACGACGCCGCAGCGCAGATGGGCTAGCGTGGGCAGCGGCTTAGGCAGACAGGCACGCGAGTGCGGCGAGGAATAGGATCACGCGGCGGCGGCGGAGACAGACTGGCGGTTGTGAAGATGATGCGGGCGGCGACGTTGAGGCGGAAGAAAAGGTGATTAGATCGGTTCGAGGTCATCTTTTTTTTTTTTTGCGGTGTACGCGGTGCGCGGAACGTTTCCGACGTTTCCGCTGTGGCAGAGTTTTCGTCTGCCCATGTAAACTGCTACGCGCACCCCGACATCCGATTAGATTATTTTGGGCCATCAGATCTAACCATGTGGGACAATCCGGCGGTACTAATCAGACTGGTACGTTTCGTGGGGTGGCTGTAGGAAAGATTAAATTTGCTTGTTTAATAGTAGTAGAGAAGTAATAATTTCCTTTGTTCTGTCAGCAGAAACCCGAACGAACAGATGCTTACCTGTAGGCTCTGTGGTAAACGACGAACCACACCACACCAATCCAAAACACGCCCAGACCTAGCGACCCACTATGGCAGCGCCGCCGCCGTCGCCCCGGGTGACTCGCCGCCGGCGCTCCCAGACGAGATCGTAGAAGAGATCCTCCTCCGCCTCCCGCCCGACGATCCAGCCTGCCTCCTCCGCTCCTCCCTCGTCTGCAAGGCCTGGAGCTCCGCCGTCTCCAGCCCCGGCTTCCGCCGCCGCCTCCACGAGCGACACAGCACGCCCACCGTGCTCGGCTTCCTCCACAACGGGGACTACGACAAAGTCCCCCGCTTCATCCCCACCACCGCCTCGCCCTTTTCTCTCGCCGCCCCGGATCGCCGCTCCTGGTCGGTCCTCGACTGCCGCCACGGCCGCGCGCTGTTCTGGTCCAAGGATACCAACGACGAACTCCCCCTCCTCGTGTGGGAGCCAATCACGGGCACCCAACGCCGCATACCGACGCCGGACTGGAGCTACCGCTGGCGGTGGTGCCCGAACGGGACCGTGTTCTGCGCAGCTGACGGGTGCAACCACCGCGACTGCCACGGGGGGCCCTTCCACCTGCTCTTCGTCTTCGTCACGTCGGCGTGCCTATACTCGTCCGAGACTGGCGCGTGGGACGAGCTGACCTCGATGCACCGTGCTTTTTACCCAGACTTCACACATTCTTCCAGCGTGCTCGACGTTGGGAGGTCTCTGCTCTACTTCATAACTGACGAGTGTAGGATCCTAGAGTGTGACTTGGCAAGGCACGGCATGGCTGTGCTCGACCCACCAGTAGTTAAGCACAACTACTATGATTACCATGGTGATAGATTCTGCCTCATGCTGGCGGAGGAGGACGGTGGATTGGGACTCAGCCAAGCAGTGGATCGACGTCTAAAATTGTGGTCAAGGAAGGCGAGTGGTGACGGCACTAGCACACAATGGGTACTGAGCCGAGTCATCGACTTGGAAAATTTGCTCCCTATTGGTGCTCTTGTGGATGCACCAGGTATTCAGTTGAGTGTGTACGGCTTTGCTGAGGGAGCAAATGTCATTTTTCTTGTCACGGTTGTTGGCATCTTTACGAACTACAATCGGAGCAGGTCAGAAAAGTTTGCGATCGTCATCTCATCATGAATTTGACTCCAGTTGTCAGCTTCTACACTCCTCTGCCCTTCGGCACGCACCAAGATTCACTTACGGTTCCGGCAGAATGTGCCTTGCCACCCAATTAAAGCTCAAGAGGTGATCGATCCTTTGAGTGATGTTTCCAAGAGTGCACAAAATGAAGAATCATTTGATAGTATAATGTTGAGGGTGCTAGAGTATAATATTGGTTGATCTTTACCATACCAATACATGCAGTTTAGGTCAGTAACATTGTACTCAGTTAATCTGCCTTGCCCTATGATTTGAGAATGATGAAAAGATTACTGTTAACTGTATCTCTTCATGCTCACTCTACCACATAAATTATTTGTACTATGTTCAGTTTTACCAACTTTTTGCAGGTTGGATACTACTGTTCAGTAATGTGCGTGTGTTTAGAAAGATTCGGGTAAAATTTTAAATCATATAACAAATTTTCGTTGGGTTATTTTCGTAAATCTTTTTACTGCGTTAATGTGTTATGTAAGCTAAAAGGGCAAATGGTTGCGTGGTTACCTTTTGTCTTATAGGATGTCATTTCACTTTGACTTTTCTTTTCTGCTGTGCTAAGTTAAATTTATCTTAAGACAATACAAACACAAGAACGTAAGTTAAATTTACCTTCTTTTTTTTGTTCGTTGTTCAAGTTTAAGCAAGAAAGTATTGAAACAACAGCAAGAGGAGGAGGAGAGGAATTGTCAACGAAAAAAAAAAGTAAGTGCATGTATATCTTTGCCTGTTAGTACTAACCGTTTTGCCTTCAAAGACATAGGGTTCACAGTTCTTTGGGTCGTTGAGGATCGTTACAAATTATTTCGGTAAAAAACAGCCTGACAAGAATGAACTGCGGACATTGATCCTGATGTTGCTGTTATTATGGCCTTTGGAGGGTTCGGAACCTTTAGAAAGTGAATGCTGCTTGAGGTGGCCTCTTGTCGGCATGTGGCTGCTGAAGACATGGTGGTGGCTATGCATCTTAAGATAGTGTCACAGACTGTGATTCAATGATGCAAAGCTGCTAGGACTAGTCTCTAGGGATTCGAAAAATATATTTTTGTAACTCCCCGCTGAAGGATTATTAAGGTTGGAAAGATTCAGACTGTATTGACTGTAACGTTGGTGTATGTTGCTGATCATTTGATCAGTGGGATAATTTTACATGTCGCATCAGTTGCAAGAAAAGAGTGCTCTGTTTTTCCTCGGACTCGTTTTTTTACCCCTTTCTTATTCTCTGTGTCAAATATTCTGAACAAATGCACATGTACTTCGAATTGTACTTTAGCTGTGTAGAAAATCTGATGGTCAGATATGACCTTTGTTTGGAGCAACAACAACAAAGAGAGAAATCTTCTGACGGAGAGAGAGACTGAATTTTTAATTTCTTGCAACCTTGTGCAACTTGATCAGGCAATGCTCTGCATTTAAGTGGAGGCCAAGAGTATCATTTGGTATATGATATACTTATCTTTTTAGCATTAACTTACAGTTAGCTGCTTTATCTACTTCCATCTACTCATCCGGTGGATCATCAGTGGCTCCTTGCAAAGATACTCATCAGTTGCCCGTTGTCCGTTGTGTCTTTAATATACCTTCTTGTATCCAATTGCATTGTTTGCTCGTTGCTGTAGTGACAGTCATATTATATTTGATCTAATCTTGGAGGGTTCTCGTGCATGTGTAAAATGTTGCTTCTAAGCAAAACTCATCCGTGCCTGTACTGTACTAACAGCGCGTGCTTCCTAATGCTAAGCTGATGGTCAGGCTGGGTGTTTCATCAGTCATCAGGGCCTTCAAGATGACCTTTGCCGCTGCCGCGATACTCCTCAGAGATGGTGGCCTTGTGACAGGTGTCGTATCGGCGATAAAATCCTGCATTGGTACGGTGTAACTGCTCGAGCTAATGTACACTGACGGAGAAGAGGCGGTGGTGTCATAGTTGTGGCAGGGAATTTTTGACAAAAAAGATCACTTCGCCGCCTAATGAATTGTCAAAAAAGGACCACTTCCCGAATGAATTGTCAAAAAAGACCACCTCCACCGTGGCGGCATGCTGGCCAAGCGACACGTGGCAAAGGCCACCCACGGCGGCATCTCCCTCTCCATGCGTGTTGATCAATGAACAATGTCCTGATCAATGAACAGTGCATCGTTTTGTATTGCATAGAGTTAGCTATGAAAATTTGTTGAATTTATCTTTTTTGCTGAGCCCAAAAATATGAAGTTTTTTGCAGTGAACTTTTGCATGATCGTAGTGCATAGGGTTAGCTACATCCAGGTATTTTTTTTCGAATTTTTTGAGATGTTTTAAAAAAATTCAAAACGGGCTACGTAGACGTTACATGCGCCCGGAAGCAGATGCCTGCATGTATGCCGTCTCACCAGCGTGCCGCTGTCGCCCATGGCGGCCTCGGACGCCGCCGTCATCCGTTGCGGCCTTTGCCACGTGTCGCTTGGCCAGCATGCCGCCACGGTGTAGGTGGTCATTTTTTACAACCTTTTTTGACAATTCATTCGTTGAAGTGGTCTTTTTTGTCAAAAATTCTTGTCGCTGGTATGGTGGCCCTAACCCTCGTCGCTGTGACTGCTTTGCTGGTATCGGTCCGTCCAACGGCTGTCCAATCAGGTAAACCTACTTACGTACTGTACACATGTAGACGACTGAAGCATTTCTCCATCATCATTTCGCATGCCTTTGTTTGTGCATCTCGCATACATGCACTTCAGCACTTGTCATTGCATGAATCTCACGTTGTGTCATTCTTCATGTATCTTCAGAATACCCTTGCATGCAAGCCTTGTGAAAATCGTGTGCATCGTGACCCGTCCGTACGTAAGTACTTAGAACATCTCCAGTGATGTATTTTAGGCAACAAAAAACGGCTTCCTGTAAAATTTAGATCACCAAAATGGGGGTTTTAGGGCTCAAAAACATCCAAATCAAGCAGGTATATATATTATATTTTAGGGCACCTTACAGAGCACGAGTGGTCCAACAGCTGCCCGCACCACATCGCCCGATCGGCCGTCCTCCTCGACCATCGACAGCGGCCCTGTCGGTCTATCACGTCCCTCCACCGCTCAAATCCACCCTTCCCGGCACCGCCGTGACCCCGCCGCTCCCCCACCACTTCGGACGGCCAACAAAAGATGCATACCGGCCATCGATGGAGGAGCAGCAGCCGCCTGGTGACCGCGACGAGGTCGAGGCGGCGGGATGGAATCACGCGCTGTTGTTCTGTGTTTTGGGCACGTCCCCAAGTGACCTAGGGAGTATTTTATATTTAAATCTCTAGCGATCTATTTTAAATCGCGATGTAAAATTTTGAGCCCAAAATTTAGACGCACCCGCTACATGCCTTTTTTTTTACTCCACGGTACGTTTTTTTTTTGAGAACATACTCCACGGTACGTGCCTTGACTCATAAGTAAGCTTGGGCCAATTTGTTTTAAAAAAAGACTGAGCTTTGGGCCTTATCTTTTAAAAAGGGACTGAGCTTGGGCCTGGTTGATCTCTCGCACTAAGAACGAACTGGATCGTGCTCCGATTCCAACCTTCCGTCCATCTCCGACCTGGTTTCGCTAAAAAAAAACTCCGTCCTGGTTTGAGCCGAACCATTCCCACAGACCTATTGAACGACCGCCATGGCAGCAGCGCCGCCGCGCCGCCGAGATTCGCCGCCGGCGCTCCCGGTTGAGCTCGTCGAAGAGATCCTCCTCCGCCTCCCGCCCGACGACCCATTCTGCATACTCGTTGCCTCCGTCGTCTGCAAGACCTGGGGCGGCGCCATCTCCCACCCCAGCTTCCGCCGCCGCCTCCACGAGCTCCACCGGACGCCCCCCGTGCTCGGCTTCCTCCACAACTGGGGCAACGACCAACTCCCCCAGTTCATCTCCACCACCTCCTCGCCCTTCTCCCTCGCCGCCCCGGACCTCAGCTCCTGGCGGGCCCTCGACTGCCGCCACGGTCGCGCCCTATTCCTCTCCAAAGGCCAGTACACTCAGGAAATCCTCCTGCTGGAGCTAATTACGGGCGCCCAGCAGCGCATACCGGTGCCCCCGGTCCTGTGGGATCCAATCACGGGCGCCCAGCAGCGCGTGCCGGTGCCGGCAACGTTCCAGAGCGGCTCCCCGAACGCGGCCGTGCTGTGCGCAGCGGTCGGGTGCGACCACCGCGACTGCCACGGGGGTCCCTTCTCCGTCGTCTTCGTCTTCTCCGTCGCGGAAATCACTGTCGACCTGGAGGAGAGTGTAACGTCCGCGTGCGTATACTCGTCGGAGACTGGTTTGTGGGGTGAGCTAACCTCCAGGCACGGCGAGTACGCCCATTTTTCCTATTATTCCAGCGTGCTCGTTGGGAGTTCTCTCCTCTATTTCATGTCCGACAACGGGAGGATCCAGGAGTACGATTTGGCGACCCACAGCCTGAATATGTTCGGCACGCCAGACTGCATGAGATCTAATCTCATGTTGGCAGAGGACGGTGGACTGGGTGTTATCCAAGACTTCGATCCGCAGCAGCTCAAATTATGGTCAAGGGAGAAGACTGATGAGCGGTGGGTACTGAGGCGGGTCATCAGATTGGAAAATTTGCTCCCAGATGTTGCTCTCGTGGAAGGTTCAGTGCATGTGATGGGTTTTGCTGAGGAAGCAAATGTCATTTTCGTGACCACGGTTGGTGGTCTCTTCACAATTGAACTACAATCAGAGCGGGTGAAGAAGGTGTGCAATGACGGTGGCTTCTGCAATTTGATTCCAATTGTCACCTTCTACACTCCGCATTCTAGGCTTGGAGCGCTCGGGGTGAACACCACTACTCGCCACTGCCACCCAGCCCTACTGAGGAGGATAAACTACTAGAGCAGGGGCAGGAGCTGATACAAAAGTGCAAGGCCATGCTAGCGACAGCTTCAGCCACACCCTCGAGATCAGGTTAGGATTCCACTCCCAACTCCACTTCCCCAGATCGGCTGTAGGATACGTGCAGATAGATTGTCGGCAAAAACTTCCAATTAGTTCAGTGTTTGGTGGGTTTTGTGTGTTTGACAGTGAGGCTGACGATTTGTGTGTTGGTGTTTAAGGGAATAGTCCAGTTAGCCAATGTGAACCTGATAATAATACTTGCAAGTTAGGGCCTGGCGTCTTTTGTTATGATGTATGTACTGCGGTGAGCATCAAATCAAAGTCCAAGTGCTTGAGGACCAGGCGACAAGCATGGTTAGCCATCTCAAACAAATATTAAAATAATTCCAAGTTCTTGAGGGTAAGGTGTTATGCTATTTATACGCACTGACTAGTTGCAAATATTTCATGGGTGTGCAGTTTATTTATATGGCTCTTCAGAATTGTACATAAGAATTGTCCAAGCACTAATCAGTTGTTATAAATGACATTGGACAGAACATGGTCAGCAATTTGTGTCATGTAAAATTGCTGATGAAATAATATGATTGTGTTGTTTTACATCAGATTACATTATATGTTATAGCCTTAGCAATGATGCATTGAGAAATTTACGTCTTCTTGTTATGTAGGGTTCGACAACATGGAGAACTTCCTTCGGACTGTGGTAGAACCTTTCTATGCAAAGCTCCGGAGGCGAAAGATCGAGTTTCAAAGAATGCACCAATTGAAAAATCAGTCAAAAATACAGCTGACCAGTAAAGATGATCCTAGGAGCTCAGAGGCCTCTAGTGACAAGCATTGTGATTCTGAAGAAGGTAATACTACATATCACTTGCACCACTGTGGGGTGACTTGTCTCGCTGTATTTTGCATTGTCCTCTAGGTTTTATATGGAAATTCTTTTGGGTGGAATGGTTTCTTAGAGAAAGCCACGGCTTTAACGTGACACTGCTACTGCCGCAGACAGTCTTATACAAGGAAAGACAGTACTGTCCTTTTTATCAATATTCCGTGTATATTAACACCCTACTGATTACAATAATTTTTCATTATCTGTTCATGCTACTCTAATAAACTGCTAATGCAAAGTAATGTACTCATGCTAATGGAAAGTACTAATAGTCTCGTCTGGGACTTTAGCTGTTTGCCATTCACAAGTATCTCTCCAATCCTCATCATCATTCCAAATGAGAGTATTGAATTTATGTTGTTTTGCTAATAGTTAGTTCTTCAGGTGCAATCGCTTACCAGATGATGTCGCAGAAAAACTTTATAATGTTTTTATTGCTCACAAAAAAAGGCTTGTTATGGGTTGACCATATTTTGGATGTGTGTGTCCGGTGCCACAGGTCCAACAGTTGCCTTCTACATTTATATATAGTGATCTCTGTTTTTCTTGTACACTTGGAATGACAATCTCAGATTAAGTAGGTAGGAATCTATGAATCACCGGCTTTGTTCAATTTATTTTGCAATAACTCTGTCTAGCAGGTAGAGTTTCCTCTTTTTAGCAACCTCGTGTTACGAAAGATAAACGATTATGTGAATAACTGGTGTCTTACGATCCTATCAAAATTCCAACTATCCGCTTTTAAATGCACTAATGTCTTATATAATCACGGTGCACAGATTAAGCTGGACAAAATGAACCGGAGACATTGACCCTGATGTTGCTGCTCCTGATGTGTTTCGGCCACGTCGAAGTGAATGCTGCTTCAGGTGGGTGGCCTCTCCTCGTTGGCGTGTGGCTGCTGTTAGAGCCGCAGCTAGGGTTTAGGAAAGAGGTAGGCGATGCAACAATGCTCGATTGTATTGATCAAAGGTGTGGCTATATATAGCCTTACAACAGGGATATCTACGGTAGGTATGTTACAGAATATAAACAACCTAGCTAGGAGATATATACGCTAACACCCCGCCGCAGTCTTGACGTCGTCTAGTGGTAAGACACAAAGACTGGATCGGAAGAACTGAAAAGGACCTTTGGGCAATCCTTTTGTCATGATGTCAGCGAGCTGTTGAGTTGTAGGAACATGCACGACGCGGAGTTCGCCGAGAGAAACCTTCTCCCGTACGAAGTGTATGTCTAACTCAATGTGCTTCGTTCGCCGGTGATGAACGGGATTGGTTGACATGTACACTGCGGACACGTTGTCGCAGAAGACGACGGTGGCCTTCGGGAGAGGACAGGCGAGCTCGCCAAGCAATTGTCGGAGCCAGACGCAATCGGCGACAGCGTTGGCCACCGCACGATATTCCGCCTCCGCACTAGATCGTGACACGGTGGCTTGCCGTTTGGAGGACCAACTGACGAGAGCGCCGCCGAGATAGACACAGTAGCCAGATGTAGATCGGCGCGTGTCGGGCAACCCGCCCAGTCGGCGTCGGAGTAGGCCACGATGTCGGTGGAGGGCGTGGCAGCAAGGAGAAGACCGGACGACGAGGTGCCGCGCACATAGCGTAGAATTCGCTTGACGATGGCAAGGTGGCCTTCGCGAGGGTCATGCATGTGCAAACATATCTGCTGGACAGCGTATGCGAGCTCCGGTCGGGTCATCGTGAGATACTGCAGGGCCCCGGCGAGACTCCGGTACTCGGAGGGATCGGCGACAGGCGGACCAGCATCAGCAGCAATCTTGGAGAGGTTTTCCACGGGTGTCGAGACGGGCGTGCAATTCACCATGCCGGCACGCTGCAGAATCTCGTCAGCATATTGAGCTTGGCTGAGGAAGAAGCCACGCTTGGTGCGATGCACCTGGATGCCGAGAAAGTAGTGCAGGGGTCCCATGTCCTTCATGGCGAACTCGGTCTTGAGCTGAGCGACGATCTCGTGAAGCAGTGTCGTTGTAGAAGCTGTCAAGACGATGTCGTCGACGTACAGTAGAAGGTACGCGGCAGCAGAACCGCGCTTCAGGATGAAGAGCGATGCATCCGAGCGAGAGGCGACGAAGCCAATGGTGATGGCGAAGGCGGCAAAGCGCTGGAACCAAGCCCGTGGAGCCTGCTTCAAGCCGTAGAGGGACTTGGCAAGCTTGCAGACATGATCGCGATGAAGCTCGTGGACGAAACCTGCCGGCTGATGACAGTAAACTTGTTCATCAAGGACGCCATGGAGGAAGGCGTTTTTCACGTCCAGCTGGTGCACCGGCCAATTGCGGGAGCATGCGAGGGCGAGAACCGTCCGAATCGTCGCCGGTTTGACCACCGGTGAGAAGGTCTCGCCGTAATCGATGCCGGGCCGTTGGGCAAAGCCACGAACGACCCACCTCGCCTTGTAGCGCTCAAGAGAGCCATCCGCCCGATGTTTATGTCTGAAAACCCACTTTCCTGTAACAACATTAGTGCGAGGAGGCCTGGGAACAAGAGTCCAGGTGTTGTTGGAGGTGATGGCATCGAACTCGTCTTGCATAGCGGCGCGCCAATTTGGATCCCGGAGAGCTTCGCGAACGGAAGAGGGGATTGGAGAAATGGGTGTCGTAGCAAGTGTGGCATAGCGTGGATTAGGTTTGCGGATGCCGTGCTGAGCGCGAGTGACCATCTGACGGGTTTCAGGTATCGGAGGCGGCGGTGGCGTGGGAGGAGAGCTGGAAGAGGAGCTGGAAGAAGCAGAAGACGGGCTGTGGGCTCCTGGTGGGCTGCGAACTCCGGATGGGCTCGAAGAGGAGGACGTGGCCGTAGGGGAGCGAGGAGCATGGGCCGTGGGCGAGGCATGGCCTGGTGGGCTGCATGGGGAGGCAGGGGCGCGCGCTGTGTGGCTGGTGGCGCTGAAGGACATGCAGCGGCATGATCGACGTACGATGGAGGCGGAGAGTCCTCATGAACAGCTTGGTCGATCGGATCAGCGGAGGAGAGCGACGAGCTGAACGAAAAACTGTTTCCACGAAGGTAACGTGACGAGAAAATATGATACGCCGGGAAACAGGATCGTAACAGCGATAGCCTTTCCTTCCGTCGGGATAGCCCAAAAATACGCAAGCGATAGATCTCGGTGCAAGCTTGTTAGGTGCTGTGGCGGCGACGTTAGGATAGCAGAGACAGCCGAAAACTCGGAGGCACCGGTAGTCGGGTGCAGAGCCGTGAAGTAGCTCAAATGGGGTGGTGAGAAGCTTTGGTTTGCAAGGACGCCGGTTAAGTAGATAGGTGGAGGTGGAGAGGGCTTCCGCCCACCACTTTGGTGGCATAGATGCATGGAGAAGAAGGGTGCGCACACCATCGTTTAGAGTACGAATAATTCTTTCGGCCTTCCCATTTTGTTGAGATGTGTATGGGCAGGTGAGACGAAGAAGGGTGCCGTGTGAGTTAAAAAGAGTTCTATTAGCAATGTTGTCGAATTCCCGTCCGTTGTCGGTTTGGAAAGCTTTGATAGGACGAGAAAATTGCGTACGAACATAGGTGTAGAAAAGGGAGAGGAGGTGGTGAACTTCTGATTTTTGACGAATGGGGAAAGTCCATACAAAATGCGTGAAATCATCGAGAATGACAAGGTAATATTGATAACCCGAGATGCTTAACACAGGACTTGTCCACAAATCACAATGACAAAGTTCAAAAGGAAACGAAGTTGTGGTGGTAGAGGAAGAAAAAGGGAGCCTAGTATGTTTGCCTAATCGACATGACTCGCAATGAGTAGACGAACTTTTATTACAACTGAATTAAAGTATTTGGCCGCCGATGCAAGAGCTTGAGCGCCTGGATGTCCGAGCCGCTGGTGCCAGAGGGATGCCGAGACGGTGGAGAGCAAGCCGTGAAGAGGACGAACGAATGGGTAGAGATCGCCGGTGGAATTACATCGGTGAAGAACTCGTCCCGTTGCCAAATCCTTGATAGAGAAACCAAATGGATCAAATTCAATTGAAACAAAATTATCACGTGTAAAGGTGCGGACAGAAACTAGGTTTTTGATGAGATTAGGACATATGAGGATGTTACGAAGAAAAAGAGAGCGAGAGGGGGTGGGGAGAAGATCAGAACCAGCACCGGTGATGGGAATGATAGAACCGTTGCCGACGATGATTTGAGTGGGAAAATTAGAAGGGAGAGGTTGCGAGTGTATACCAGAACCAGAACTCATGTGGGAGGACGCGCCGCTGTCGAAGACCCACTCGCCGTCCTGGTTGGGCTGGCCGCCGCCTGCCGAAGCCGCTTGGAGAGACATCTGGTTGAGCGCGGCGATCAAGGCGGATTGATCCCAACTCGGTCCAGCGGTGTTGGTGTCGGCGGTGAGCGCTCGTGGGCGTGGTGCGGGCCCGAGAAGACCGGGGGCAGACCATGCCTGGAACGTGCCGGCCATGGTGGGCGCGGCCGGCGCGTTCTGCTGTGGACGCGGGGCGGGCGGACGGTAGCCGGAGGGAGCAGCGCCTGGGTTGGGGCCAGGGAGAGCCCCGCCGTAGGGCATGGTGCCGGTGTTGGAGGGGTTCTTCTTCCTCTTCTTCTTGCCATTGCCGGGGCCGCTGGAGCCGGACGCGCCGGCGTGGGAAGAGCCAGCGCCGTAGAGGCCAAGGGCCGCAGGGTTGAACGACGGCGGTGCGGGAGCACTGATGGCTGGAGGCGCCGGATGGTACGGCGCGTGCTGAACGCCCGTGGCGTGGTAAGCCTGGGCGAGGTGCGCCGGTGCCGGGGCGCCCGCCGCGTGGTAAGCCTGCGCGAGGAGCGCGTTGTGGGCGACGATGCGTGCTTGACGGCTGAGCCGCTGCTCCTCGAGAAGGAGGAAGGAGCGCAGCTTGACGAAGGTAGGAAGGCGACCACGCGTCATGTGGGGGACGGCGTGTTGCAGGCGCTGGTCGAGGCCGCGGAGCACGTTGTGGACAAGCTCGCGATCTTTGACGCGGGAGCCGAGGTCGCCGAGCGTGTCGGCCATGTGCTTCATCTTCGAGGTGTAGTCCACCACGGAGAGATCGCCCTGGTTGAACCCATGGAACTCGTCACGGAGGAAGCTCGCCCGGGTGTCGCGGTTGTCGCGGAAGACGGCACGGATGGAGCGCCAGAGAGAGCGGGCGGTGGCGGATTTGGTGTCGACGATCGCCAGCGTCGAGGGTGTGACCGTGCCGTCGTACCAGGAGACGATGGCGAAGTCGTTTAGCACCCAGTCAGAGGTGCCCTGGGCAGGGGAGCCGTCGATGTGGTCACGGAGGCCAAACTTGCTGAGGGCGGTGAGGAACTGGCGGCTCCAGAGGCCGTAGTTGTCCTTCTCATAGTCGAGGACGACGAGGACGTGATCGCGGATGCGAAGGGCTTGGAGCTGCGGGGTGGGGAGCGGCTGGGTTGCAACGGGGATGCCGAAGTTCTCGACGGAGCCATCCGAATCAGACGAGTAGTCAGAGGAGGAGCTCATGGTGTCGGCGCCGGCGGGAGGAGGGGGGTGGCGGCTAGGAAGAGGGGCAGCGGAAGGAGATTGGATCTAGGTATCTGATACCATGTTAGAGCCGCAGCTAGGGTTTAGGAAAGAGGTAGGCGATGCAACAATGCTCGATTGTATTGATCAAAGGTGTGGCTATATATAGCCTTACAGCAGGGATATCTACGGTAGGTATGTTACAGAATATAAACAACCTAGCTAGGAGATATATACGCTAACAGCTGCTGTGGCGTATATGCGCTTGAATCTCAGCAAGACAGTGCCGCAACCCCGATTTTGATGTTGCAGAGCAGCAGGATGGGAATGAGTCTCTTTGGGCTTGATTTTGTTTTGTCTGTAACCTGGTAATGCCTGCGGAGCAGCAGAAGAATGCTCAATGTTGGAATGATTCAGACTCAGTAGTTGATGAGTGGTGACTTTGTTGCAAGCGGGTGATTCTTTGAGAAACGTTTCAAGTCTCTCGAAAATAGGATTGCCCTCGTTCAAATATTCTATCAGTTGCAATAGAACAAAAATGTGCTATGCTTTTCCTCTGTTGTATTGTTGCAAGAAAGCAAGGCTATGTTTTATCCTGTGTTCCTTCGTAATGTTTTTCCAAATTGTTGTGCACTCTCTGTTTGTAAAACATGTCTACAAGCATTTCAGGGTCACTACTCACTAAATATCATTCATAAAGTTGCTCCTGAAATGCATGCTGTTCGGTGGAAGATACGTTTAGAGAGAAGTGTTTTTTGAGCGGATACTCATAAATTCGCTAAGCAAGAAACATTTTTGCAACCGGTGAAACACGGGCAGTTTTTTCGTCGTTGAATCGCACTAAGGTTGGTGCTACATCACGTTGGGAGTAGTTTTTTTTCTTCACACGGTACACCAGCTATCTGGATTTGAATTTCCGAAATATTCGTTAGAAAACGAATTACAAAATGGCACATCACGTTTCCTTATTTTGCTCTGAAAAAGTTTCCTCCCATTCCAGACTGTTCCCCAACACCATGGCGGAGCGGCGACCTGCCGCGAGAGCTCATCGCGGAGATTCTCCTCCGCCTCCCGCCCCGCGACCCGGCGTGCCTCCTCCGCGCCTCCCTCGCCTCCAAGGCCTGGGGCGACGCCGTCTCCTGCTACCCCGGCTTCCGCGGCCGCCTCCGCGAACTCCATGGGGCACCCCCCGTGCTCGGCTTCCTCCACAACTGGGAGGACGAGGGCCTTCCCCGCTTCATCCGCACCACCGCCTCGCCCTTCTCCCTCGCCACCCCGGACTGCCGCTCCTGTCGGGCCCTCGACTGCCGCCACGGCCGCGCCCTCTTCCTCTCCAAGGGTACGGATGCTGGGAAGGAACTCCTCCTGTGGAAGCCAGTCACCGGCGCCCAGCAGCGCGTACGGGTGCCCGCGGCGTTCGAGGCCGAGGAGATGCCCCCGACCGCGGCCGTGTTCTGCGCAGCAGATGAGTGCGGCCACCGCGACTGCCACGAGGGCCCCTTCCGCCTGGTCTTCGTCTTCTCCGTCAAGGTAGACACGGCGTATGTCACGTCGGCGCTCGTGTACTCCTCTGCGACCGGCACCTGGGGCGAGCCGACCTCGAGGCAGGGCGTGTTCTCCATGAAGTTTACACATTACTCCAGTGTGCTCGTTGAGAAAAAGTCGCTGCTCTATTTCATGTCTGATAATGTGTTGATCCTGGAGTATGACTTGGCAAGGCAAAACCTGGCTGCTCGCTCGACACGCCAGAGCAGTATGGCTACCCGGGGAGGTTTAACATCCTGCTGGCCGAGGACGGTGGACTGGGGTTTTGCCAGTACTCGTATCCGAAACTCAAAATGTGGACGAGGGAGGCCGCCGATGCAGCACAATGGGTGCCGAGCCGGGGCATCTACCTGGAGAATTTGCTCCCCATTGGTAATCTCGTAGATGCAGATAGTACAGTGGAAGTGATGGGCTTTGCTGAGGAAGCAAATGTCATTTTCTTTAACACCGCTGCTGGCATCTTCACGCTCGAGCGGCAGTCAAAGCAGGTGAGGAAGGTGTTCGATAGCCATGGCTTTGGCTTCTGTAATGTGATACCAGTTGTCAGCTTCTACACTCCTGTGCCCCGAGCCGAGCACCAGGATCCGCTGCTGTTGGGCCCTAGTCAGGAGCCAGGTGGTGAGGAGGGGGGAGAGGAGGAAGTAGATCAGGCAGATCAGCTGTTTGACAAGAGGTCCAATGCTACTAAGGAGGGAGGCTTGGTCAATGCCTTCGAGTGTGTCAGCCACGACGTCGAGATCAGGTTAGTAAAAGCCACTAGCCACAAGAAGCGTGCCAGTGTATGAATTGTGGGAACTTCCAAATAGTTCAGAGCTCTTTTGAATCTGCTGTTGTTTCCACGTCCTTAGTTCCTCCGAGCCTTTGACTTTTGTAGTTTGGGAGGTGCGTTTAGTGGGGTTTAAGATGTTCTACCACAATGTGGTTACCAAGCTTTTAGTGCTTTGTTAGTTTGTTGTTTGAGGAATGTGAATCCATTTATCCCTCTGTTGCTCGATAGCAAGTTAGTGAGCAGCACCTTCTCTTATGATGTGGGTATTGCTATTAGAATTGAATAGGTTTACCCTATTTGAGAAATGCTATATTACTCTCAACTGCTGGTTAGTTGTAAACATCTCACTGTCACACAGTTTATTCGTACAACACCATTAGAATTGTACTACTTCATAAGCTTTGCAAACACTAGCCACCTGTTGGAAAAGGCACAAATTGTTACACTGTTCTGTCCATATTACAGTAACTTTCATGCCTTATGTTATAACCTTGACAATTATGGACTGAATATGTATGCTGTTTTTACCTAGGGATTCTTGTTGTGGACAAGTTGCTCCCGAGTGTGCTAGCATGGAAGACAAGCATGGACATGCCTTGACATCAGAAGCTCAAGAGGTGACTGCTCCTTTGGGTGATGTTTCCAACAGTCCACAAAATGAAGAACTAGTGAAGAGAACATCTACAACTAGCAAAGATGATGATGGGAACTCAAAGACCTCTGGTAGCAATGTTGAAAATGCTGCTCCAACTTCGTGAGAAAGATGATTCTGAAGAAGGTATTGTATATCATTGTCCCTTTCCTCGCACCAGTGGCTGTGCCAGGGCTGAGCTACAGCTGTGTGGTGACATGCATGATTTTCTGAAGTTTGCATCGTCTTCTAGGTTTCTTTTCGAATGTTACTTGTATGGAATAGGGATCAGCTGACCCCAAACTTTGTGCCCTTGCACACCTGCATGCTGCATATGCAACTAATAGTCTCGTTTGAGACTTAGAAATATTAGTTGTTTGTACTTATCTGAATCCTCATTATCGGTCCATAGGAGACCATTAATCAATGTTCCTTTGCCAGTAGTTCTTACTTAATTTTGCAATAGTATAGGTAGTAGATGATATTACAGAAATCAGATCAGGAATGCTTTCATTATTCACAACAAAGCTTATGTTATTAGTTGACCATATCTTTAATGTATTTCTGGTACCATATATCTGCTAGTTACCTTTATAACCTATCTTTTCCTACCGGTACACTTGGAATATGTACTCCCTCCGTTCCACAATATAAGATGTTTTAGGTGCTTCATATGTTGTCTAGATTCGGACTAAAAGGAATGTACATATACACTAAAACGTGTCTAGATACATGTGTATATATGTGAATGTGGAAAAGGCCTAAAACATCTTATATTGTGGAACGGAGGGAGTAGTCGAATTGTATAAAGACCTTTTTCTGTTTTCTGTTTTTTCGAGTAGTCGAATTGTATAAAGACCTTTTGGTTTTAGGCAGAGGCATCAAACTGTATAGTGTCAGATCTCTGCTTAACCTTCTCCAAATAGAACAGCAGCAAATTGTTCAGCATCTGCAAAATGTAGTACCAGCTAGATAGAAATTCTGGAATTGCCAACATATACCTGGGACATCTCCATGTTCATGTTATCTCAATGGTCCAAACTCATCTATTGATATGTATACGCAAAGCCAGATAAAAGTTGCTTTCATTCTGTATTCTATCGGTTTACCTTTTAGCATTAGCACACAATTAGTTGCTTTTATCTTCTTTTTTGGAAATGGGGAGATACCCCCAGCCTACTTATAAAAGTTGCTTTTATCTGTATGTACCTCATGCACTGGATCATTAGTGGCTGCTTGCAACGAGATATTCATGCACTATTTGCTTGCTGTGCTTTTAATATACCTTCCTATCATGTTCCATATACTATTGCATCGTTTGCAATGTTCTGAAGAACCATTGTTTGCTCTATGCTGTGATGCAAAAGTCATATTTGCATTAGTCTGAGGGGGTTGTAGAAACCATTTTGCCTGTTCTTGTGCATATTTAAAATGTTGCTTTTTAAGCAAAAGTGCAAAATACATGTGTTTTATATTTTTCCTCACACAATTCATTCTGCTAGTGTATTGTATGAGTTCTCTTGTGTATGTGTAAAATGTTGTTCCTCTACGCACCATAGTATAATAAATTGATTGGCATGCCTCAATGTGTTCTTCCTACTAGGATAAATATTGATGTCGTCATTTTTTTTAACAACAGTACTGACATAGTCATTGATTAGGGGAACAACGGGAAGCACTAGATGTACTATAACTAACCTTGGGGCTGTAGGTACATGCATCAAACGTGTTAGTGCCACGTCTCTGCTGCATTCTCTCCAGAAGAGACTAGCAACAGATCTATAGAATTTAATTCCACCTAGATATAATTCTGAAATTGCCAACATTGTAACAAGATGTTTCTACTCCATTTTCCTTTCCCTCAATAGACAATACTTTTTTTTGGTGATCCGTATCCAAATAGCTAGATAAAAGTTGCCTTCATTCTGTATTTGATATGTTCATTCTTTTAGTATTAGCATATAACTAGTTGCTTTTATCTACTTGTATCTAACCATCCATTGGATCATTAGTGGTTCCCCGCAGATAGATACTAATCTCTAGAGGTTTACCCCACTTAATTCACTCTGCTACCATTTTCCCTGTAGAAGCTTACCTTTCTGTATGTATGACAGTTGTACTAATATCTCTATCTGTTTCTATGTGCTTTTAGTGCTGCTTTGCGAAGCTGATGGTCAAGGGGGATGTTTTATCAGTCGCCGCCGCCTTCACTAGGATCTCTTTCTTCTCTGCAGTAGCGACATCTACCTCTTTTTTTTTCATGGAACTGTAGTTTAGGGTCTAGTCTGAACTCTGACAAAAAGCTCCAAAAGTGGAGGCTTTGACACTTCAAAGAAGTGAATGCTGCTCAAGACTTTGTCTCAATATATTGTTGCAACTGTGGTTTGATGATGAAAAACTGCAGCAGAGTGGGGATTAACCTCCTAGGACTTGAAAAACTATTTTGGAGTAGCTGCTGAATTTACCCTTGTTGTTTCCGTGGAATGATGCTTACCATTGGAACGATTGTTGCAGGTCGGTGATCATTTCAGATGTCATCTTTAAGTACTACCTCCGATCCATATTAGTGGGCACAACTTTGTCTAGATATACATGTATCTAGTCTAAATACTTAACTAGATACATATGAATTTAGACAAAGCTATGCCCACTAATATGGATCGGAGGGAGTAACAAGATTACCATCGTTCATGTATCGGTATAAGAATCTTTTCTTTGCCGTCGGTTGTGTGTATGAATCATGTTTGTATGTGTCATTGTAACTAAATACTAGCATGCTCATGTAGCTAATTCAGAGATGCAGGCTTTGCAAGTATCCTATGTTTTTTCCCTACCGAACTTATCTGTTCCAAACCCAAATTTAAGGAGTATCAATTCTTCTAAGAAATAAGAAAAGCTCCAGAGTCCAGGCTCTTAAACTGATTAAGCCTAACCAATCTGCCTCACGGACTCACCCACAGCGAGTCCAGCCTCTTCTCCTGTGCGAGCCAATCACGCGCTCAGCATCGTGAATGATTCTTCAGGCGGCCTCTTCTTGGCGTGTGGCTGCCAAAGATTGTCACGAACGCGATTCAGCGATGGAAAAATGCTGGGATTAGTCTCTAAGGATTCGAAAAGAAAATATGTTTCGAGCACCTCGCTGATAGCTACCCGCTGAAGGATGCTAAAGTTTTGAATTTTTTTACTCTGTAGTTACTGTAATCAATGGAAATTCAGACTCTGTAGTGACTGTTATCAATGGGAAAAAATCGGACTCTGTAGTTACCGTAATCAACGGAGGAGAAGAGGACGTGTCCACCACAAGAAAACAAGAAAGAGAAGAAGGTAAGTGCAACCGTGTGTGTATATTGTCTGTTTGTATTATCAGAATAATTCTTGATCACTGGATGTCTGGATGTCAAATGGTTTCAGAAAGAGCAGGCCGGCCATGATGATCTTACTGACTATGATGAGTTCCGGAGGGTTCAGCATCTTGAAGAAGTGAATGCTGCTTCAGGTGGTATCTTGTTTTTCGGTGTGGCTGCCCAAGACATCATGAAAGCACCATACAGAACTCAAAGCTGCAGAGTGGGAATTGCGAACAAAGAAATGTTTAAGAAAGCTTAATAGGGAATGATCCTCTGTCATGACTAGTAACCTTGTTGTAATTTGCGACCATTTGAGGGGAAAAAATCAGGAAATAGGATGACGATCGTCCACATGTTGCATCAGTTGCAAGGCTCTGTTTTTCCTCTGTTTCTCTCTAAGAATCTCCATTAGGCTTATTCGTCCATTTGTGCTCTTACTGGCGGTTGTCTGTATAAAACATGTTCGTAAGAGTTTCATCGAACCAAATATACACTGGGATGCTCAAGCCGCTAATTCAGAGTGGAGGACTTGCTATTATAGACAAGAAGTATAGTATGTACCTTCCAAGATCAACAATTTAGTTTTGGTAAAAGGAATTTTCATTACACAGTAAACTGCAGTGTACACATGTATGGATTACATAGACATCATCACATCAGTGGCTAAAAACTATGTTCTTTCAACGTTATACAAAGTACAATATGGCAAATAAGCTCAGATCTAACATCAGTAGACTGGCCAAAAAATGCACCGCAAAAACTAATACTACATGCCAGACATCATTGGTACGGATGATGATGACTGCCACGGCATCATCATGGCGTCGCTGCACCTGCTGATCATGCCATAGATGACCTCGTCGGCTGCACTCCTGTTAGGCTCTTGCTGCTCCTCGCCCAAGCTCGCGTCCATTTGGCCGCCGTCGTTGTAGTTCTGGCTTGGGACCTCGTCTGCGGTGACTGTCTGAAAGAGCCCGGCGGCGTCGTCCTCCGGCTGAGCTGCTGGTGCGCATGGCGGCACGGTCAGATCGCCTAGTGGCATCACCACGTCGTGCTGATACGAGCTCCAGAAATCTTGCTCCACGTTCTGGATGAAGTTGCTCGGTGGCGCAACCAGTTGATCTGTATGTTGATGGTCGAACAGTAGAGGGACCTTCATCTGGAACTCCGCCATAGGGTCTTCCTCGAATATAAATTCCTCTCCGGTGTGGGGATGATGCTCGGCAAAGTCCTCTGGCGTCATGGCGGCCTCCGCGGTGGTCGCCGCCTGCCGCTGGTGCTCATCTTGATCAACTGTGTGTCGTGGCCGCTCGCTCGCCGTGGGATCTTGCTCAAAGTTCTGGAAGAAGCTGCTTGGTGGGACATCTTGATCTGCTGGCTGATGGTCAGCGAAACCGGGGGCGCCGTAGTACATCTCGTGCTCTTCCATTACTCGTTCGCCGTCGAACAGTTCGGGGAAGAAGCTCGGTGGTCGATCTTGATCAACCGTGTGCCGTGGCCGCGCAGTGGGAGTAGGATCCTTGGGCCGGTCCGCCTCCTTCCTCTTCTTGGAGCTGACGATAGGAGCAGACACGGGCACGTCATCGTCTAGCCCGGTGCCGGTGCGTGGTGATCGGTGGATCTTGCATAACACGAGGTCGCCGCCTCCGTGCTCCGGCGAGATGCCGTACTCCCTCATGATCCACCCGGCTCTCTCGGCTTTGCCCGTTGACGCGTTCTTGACCTTATAAGAGAAGTACTGCTCGTAGCCGCCGTACTCGGTTCCACCCTTCACCGGCATCTCGCCTTTCTCCGAGTGCCACCAGTGCTTCCCGGCCACGCCGTCGATCGTGCGTGACTTATTCCCTGGGTCGCCGCGCGCGTTCGTCTTGCGGCCTCTGACGTAGCGCACGGGGGAGAAGAAGTACCACACCGGCAGCTTGTTGACGTCGCCTTTACCGGTGCCGGGAGCTTCCTCGAACCCCTCCACCAGCTTCTCGGGTTCGGCGGAGTAGATGTCAGCGACGTGGATGAAGCGGCTGGCGACGTCGGGAAGGACCTCGCCAGTGATCTTGCCGCGGAGGTACAGGTCCGTGAGTTCGCTCTCCGTGGGGCAGAAGGTGCAGCCTCGCGCGAGCGAGAAGTCGCGGCCAGACGACGTCGACATTGTCGTCGTCTTGGACAGGATGGATCTAAGAGTGCACGCGCGGAATATCTGGGATGTACTACGTACCTAGGGTTAGCGCAGTGGCATATGTATATACCTATGTAGCTCGAAACCGAATCAAGGTGGACTTATGGAGTGTACAGTGTTAAACATGATTAGACTAGGAATAGGTAATTAGACACTTAGACTTGATCTGCAAGTCACGTATTAGGTGCAGAGGAGTGCGTGCATGTCTTGTGCCAGATGAATACGTATTACTACTTTGTGTTAGCGACTACAAGGGAGCTCCGCGCTCTATCCGTCAAATTGGGACCGACGCCCACGTCGTACGCATATTGGGCCGGCCCTCTCGTTCTTTTTTTTCGCTCGCCCAGTTCTGAATTTCTGATCGCTCTGGTTAACGTTATTTTTTCAGCTCGCATTTTGCTGCCGCTAGTTTGCTCAGCAAAAAAGCATTCTTTTTTATTTTAAAGATTCGTGAAGTAAAAAAGTTCACGGATATAAAATGATTATCAATTAGAAAAACATCTATGATTTTAAAAGTTTTCAAGAATTAATAAGAAATCGTGAATACAAAACTATTCACACATTTAAAAAATGCTTTAAAATGTTCATGGATTTGAAAACATCATGAATTATAAAACTTGCAAATTAGAAAATGCTCACAAATTTGAAAAATGTTATCTAAAAATTTATTCAGGAGTTTGAAGTACATTCGTGGATTTAAAAAATTGTTCACGGATTTGAAAAATTCCCAAAATTGACAATTGTCCATGAACCTAAAATTCTTGTTCATGGATTTGTAAAATATTGTGACTTTACAAATATTCGCGAACTGAGAAAACATTGTTCACAATTTTTAAAATGTGTGGATTCGAAAAATAAAAACATGCTCATTATTTTTTTGAAAAAAAAACAATTATAAAAATACGAACAGGAAAAATAGGAAACCAATAAAACACATGGAAAAAAAGAGAGCAGAAACACGGAAGGAAGAAGGTAACCAGTAAAACCAGTCGAAAGCTTCCCAAAACCGGAGAAAAATCAGAGCGAATGAGTGTGGGACGGGCCAGTTAGGTTATTAGTGTTGTGACTTGTGAGCACTACTAGATATCCTAATATAGCCGAGGGTCGATTTACCGTCGGCTATTGACCTTTACCGTCGGATATAGTTATAAGCGACGGTGTACCGTCAGCCATCTCCCGTCGGCTATGCTCGGTCGGCCATTCCACTTATAGCCGACGGTACGGTCGGGTAACATATTGCCCCACGGTAATAAACCGACGGGAAGCCGTCGCTCATGTCCTGGCCACTGGCCGCCCCGCGGACACTTGGGAATACTGTTAACTGATGGTTTACGGTCGGGTATTACTGTCCTGACGGTTACTGTGGCCCGTCGGATTTCTTGATGATCGAGTGGGTACGCGTCAACCCACCTATATGCCGCTTCTTAGCAGCGTGCGCTTGCAGTGCCACCTGAAACGATTAGTTAGCTGCTTTTTTCGTTTTTGTCGGTCAAATGAAAATGTTAAGTACTTTGAAAAGTTTCAGAATTTAAAAAATGTTTAGAATCTGAAATCGCTCGTTTTCTCATTTTTTAAATTTGAACAACTTTCAAATTTGAACAATTTTCAAATTTGACAATTTTCAAATTAGAACACTTTTTAAATTTGAACAATTTTACGCAAAATGAACAATTAGAAAAACATTTTTGAAAATTTGAATATTCAACAACTACATCTAGGGAGGTTTGACTGATAGGTGAGGATGCCATTGAAGCGTTACTGGGGCAGCGACCAGCGGCGGTGATGAGAGGAGAGTTGTGGTTGTTCTAGTCTTGCCGGTTCTCTGAGTGAGAAATATTTGCAAAGATTTCAATCCATAGTGAGTAAATCTGTTGCACTGTAGCTAGTTTTGGGATTTAGGCCATTCAGTGAATGATACAGTACTTTGAAAACAAAACTATCTATTTTCTCAAATCAACACTATAAATTTACTTTTGCACAGTATATTTACCGACAATGTTGTGGTCCTTGTGGATCAGGACCTGTCAAAAAAAATGTGGTGGATGTCAGCGTTGCATCTTGCAACGCCGCTCTTCTTTCTCTCAACCTCTCTTGTCTCGTGGTTTCTCTCAAGAACACACACCATGGAGAGTCTCCGAAACACACAAGCACAAATGTACCAAGGAAGAGCACAAAAGCTTTGCCGTCAGGCTCATCTCCATGGTGATCATCCCAAAACTACAGCGAACAATACTTACACTGATCATCGAAGATACAGGTCCAACAACCAGCATGACATAGATGAAGGTGACGAGCGGCCATGGCATGACCTCCGAATCATCTCAGGCAAGAAAGCTGGACAAGGCAAGCCATAGATGAAATGTTTGGAGGGATTTCAGTTCATACTAACTACTAGCATGTCCATTATAGCCAGTTCTGAGATGCAGACCATTTGGTGAAAAATCTGTTTAAAGACAAGTTATATTTTCCCACGTCAACACTCGAGTAATTAGTACTCTTCTGTAATATAAAGATAGTTGCTCAACGAAAATTTATTTACAAAGTACAGTTATTGTATCCAAAAATAGCCTTTTAACTTATTTTTTCATGATTAGAAACATTTCATGTATCCAAACACTCCTGCTCTGTAAATACTCTGCTTTTCCCTGGTTTCTCTGTTTTTCCTATGTTTTCTAGTTCTTTCAGAAAGATGTTCACAACATTCTAATGAACGGAAGTCCAAATGATAATGTTCAGATCAATTGCATCAATCGTGTGGCACACGTGATAAGTTATCTCAAACTAACCAGCAATAGACCAATTGCATCAGTGCGCACGCTAATAGTACAAATAATCAGCCTGGGATGAAAAGAGACACAATGTGATCTCCTTACGTGCATCCTGAACAGAGAAAACACATGCTAATTTAAAACAATGATTCTTTACACATTACAATATTGCATGGTAAAACTAATACAGGCCAGACGTCATTGACTGCCACGACAGCACCGCAAAAACTACAGTCTACATGTATCGATTACATTGATATCACTGGCTAAAAACTATGTTCTACATGTACAATATGGCAAAGAAGATCAGATCTAACATCGGTAGACTGTCCAGAAAATGCACCGCAAAAACTAATACTACATGCCAAACATTGTTTGTACGGATGAAGATGACTGCCACGGCATCATCATGTCGTCGCTGCACCTGCACCTGCTGATCATGCCGTCGATGAGCTCGTCGGCTGCACTCATGTCAGGCTCTTGCTGCTCCTCGCCCAGGCCCGCGTCCATTTGACCGTCGTCGTTGTAGTTCTGTCGAGGGACTTCTTCTGCGGTGACTATCTGAAATATCCTGGCGGCGTCGTCCTCCGGCTGAGCTGCTGGTGCGCATGGCGGCACGGCCAGATCACCTAGTGGCATCACCACGTCATGTTGATACGAGCTCCAGAAATCTTGCTCCACGTTCTGGATGAAGTTGCTTGGTGGGGCAGCCAGTTGATCTGTATGTTGATGGTCGAACAGTAGAGGGAATTTCATCTGGAACTCCGCTACAGGGTCTTCCTCGAATATAACTTCATGTCCTGTGTGCCAATGCTGCTCGGCGTAGTCCTCTGGCGTCATGGCGGCCTCCGCGGTGCTCGCCGCCTGTCGCTGGTGCTCATCTTGATCAACCGTGTGGCTTGGCCGCGCGCTTGCCGTGGGATCGTGCTCAAAGTTCAGGTAGAAGTTGCTTGGTGGGACAGTTCGATCCGCTGGCTGATAGTCAGCGAAACCGGGGGCGCTGTAGTACATCTCGTGTTCTTCCATTACTCGTTCGCCGTCGAACAGTTCGGGGAAGAAGCTTGGTGGTTGATCTTGATCTACCGTGTGCCGTGGCCGCGCAGTGGGAGTAGGATCCTCGGGCCGGTCCGCCGCCTTCCTCTTCTTGGAGCTGACAATACGAGCAGACACGGGCACATCATCCTCCAGCCCGGTGCGTGTTGATCGGTGGATCTCGCAGAGCACGAGGTCGCCGCCTCCGTGCTCCGGCGAGATGCCGTACTCCGTCATGATCCACCTGTTGAAATCTCTTGATCGGCTAGGCTAGATCTTAGAGTAGAACAGAGGGATAGGAGGAGATGAATCACCTTGTCCTTGGCTCGAAGAGCACGAGCTGGTGTCGTCCATGGTGGACGGCGACGGCGGCGGTGGTGAGAGTGGGCAGTGGCGGCGGCTGCGGATCTTCCCGTCACTTCTGCGTTTAACCCTAGATCAGTAGGGTGGTGTCGGTGGGGTCGTGTGGCGTACGGTGAACCTCTTACTCAACGCTGCCGGCCCCCACCTCTTTATATACGCAGCGTGACAGGGGCCCACCAACCACAGTTGGGTCAGGCGCCCCCGACCAGGGCGCTGATCATGGGTGCGGGTGAGCCGTTGGGCCCACACCGTTGGAGATCAACCTAACATTCTCCCCCTTAATCTCAACTTTTACTTTTACCTTTTACTTTACTCGTTTCATTACAGATCGATACATAGAGCATGTTTCATCGTCTCAGCTCAATTGCCGATAGAATCATACAGCTACAATGTACGCCTCCATTCAGAAATAGTTTCTTTAATCTTTTTAGGCCTCTTTATTGTCCGGAAATCATATAGACTATACCATAAACCCATGTCGACTATTTGTTCTCCAAAATACACTGGGCGGTAAGCCTTTAATTAGCAGATCTGCGAACATTTGTGTGTTTCTTTTATATGTTCCTCTTACGCTCCAAGCATTTCAACATAATTCCGGACTTTCTCTTTTACAACGTATAACTCTGTGTCAATGTGTTTGGCACCACACTTGACTTGTTGTCTTAGGAGTGAATTACTTAATGGTTATTGCTGTTGTCAACCATTATCAATTCCGGGTACAGGTTTCCTTAACCATTTTGCCTGTCCCTCGGCCTTATATCATGCTACAACATGTCTTTACATCACACTGATGTCAATCTTTTCATTCTCTGGAGCTTTTCCACACAAAAACTCCAAATGTGAAATTTAGCGACAATTGTGGATTTCGCTATACATTTCACAAATTCTTTCTTTGTACTCACAACCTTTTGAGAGCAATCTGTTTCTTTTAGCATGAGGCCGATATCTTTGATTCCATTCCAGTGATCTATATCTGGATTGGACATTGCCAAAACAACCCGGATACGTGAATTGTTGATGCATGTAAAATGCATACATGAACTTTACATTTTATTACTTGATATTTCAACTTATTTGCATCATATATGGGTTATATTTATGTTTTATAATGATTTTAGGGGATAATTCACAATCTCCCCATTTATTTGGAATTAACCCTGCACTGGCAGAAAACCCTATTTTCTATATTTTGATGTTTCAGGGACCCAAACGAAGTCCAAATGACCTAATATTTTACAGGTATCAGTTTTTGGAAGGAACAAAGCGTAGGAACGAAGGAAGCGAACAAACGGAGACCCGAGGGCCAAGATAGGTGGGCCCACGTAGCCAGATTCCTTGGCCGCGTGGGACCCCTCATCTTGGGCCTCGTGACTCCGATGCCGTCCGTTTTCGTCTCCGTGGCTTCGTCTTGACCTAAAACCGACTATAAAAATAGTCCCCGAGGAGTTTCGCGAGGAGGCGGCGGAGAAAAACAAAACCAAGAAACAGAGAGTCAGAAGGCTGTCGCCGGAGAAGATTGAAGGGGGGAAACGCCGCCGGATCACCTCCGGAAGGCTCCTCCATCCCCCCTCCGGAGTCTCCATCAACACCACCGTCAAGACCAGCACCATCTCCATCACCATCTTCGTGATCCACTTCACCCCCCTCATAGTTTGAGATTGTTCGAACCCTAGCTATTGTCTAAGTACTATTCTACATGTTTGTGAATTGCTACTTGTCATTGTTTTGTGGGGAGATTATATTTTCAGATTGTGTTGTATCACTTATACCATTGAATCATATCATGTCTTCGCGTTGTGAGTAGTTCTCTCATGTTCCTGGGGGCATAGGATGGATTGGCAATGATTTCCACTTAACATGTATTGAGTATTTGGTCAAGTTTTTATCTTTTATGGTTATCTTATTGTACAACGTATGGGTGCACACATATGTTGAGTAATGCATGAAGGTGATCACACTAATGTGATGGAATGGGTAGGACCTGGGAGGACACGTAAACCTGTGGTCTAATACATGAAGTACCATTAGGAGGGGATTTATATCGGGGACCTTAGAGTTTAAGGCTATGGTGGGACTCTATGTCTTAATAACTCTTGTGCAGTCATTTACTTGGCCATAAGAACCATCATAAGGGGTTTAGTTTATTTATTTAGCTACACCTAATTATGGCTCCGTCCAAAGAAGATTAAAACTTGACAAAATGTTTACCTTGTTGTTCTAGAAATATCTATGCCATGAAATCCATGTAGCCCTTGGGAACGTTTTCCACGCATAAGAAACACACACTTAAGCTTGTCCTCTTGCTGCATAGAGGATTGGGCTTTCTCTCTTTGAGAGCTTTCACTCATCATATTTTATTTTCAGCTTTTTACTTTATTGCAAACTCTACACCAAAAACCCAAAAACACTTGCATCATTTAATCATTTTAGTTTGTCTAGTGCATAGATAATAAGAGAAGTGACACTCTTATTTGAGAGGATAAATACTTATACCTTCTACTCCTCGTGGGATCGATACTAATACTTACACATTGAAGATTTCAACGATCCCCTATACTTGTGGGTATCAAGACATTTTCTGGCGCCGTTGCCGGGGAGTGTAGCGCTTAAGTTTTTATTCTTGTTTGCACTAGATATTTATTTTCAGTTTTGCATATACTCTAGTTTACTTTCAGTTTTGCATTTAGTTTAGTTTTGCTTTCAGTTTAAATATCAAAACAAAAAAATTAGAAAATGGAAAACTATTATGAAAACGCCATGATAGCTGCTGAATTTAGAAAATCAAATGAAGGGAAAAGATTAGGAGGCTACATAGAGCTTCTAAATAAAATTGCTAGTGGGCTGCTTAATTATCATGAGGAAGAAATTTGTTGCTCTAAATACTTTAGACACTTTGAATTCCAATGCCCTTCCAATAAAGAACATGTTATTGCAACTTATCATACATGGAATTATGCTCACTTAGGGATGGAAGAAGTAGAGCAATTTGTTATTTTTATGGCAGCCTATGAATTATACACCTTCATTGATGAACATGAAACCTGCCCTATAGCTTCTCAATTTAAAGTTTTGATTGCCACTATCCTTGATCTCTGCATAGTTGAATTTAATGAAAATATCTATGTTGTTGACACAAGGAAGAGAGCTGCCCAAGAAAGCTCTAATATTTTGCAGGAAGAAGATGACAAAAGCCTAAGCTTGGGGATGCCCATGCAACCCAAGAGAAGATGAAGAGAAAATGATGATGAACAACTAGAGAATGAAGAGAGGGAACTTCCACCTTCACCACCTATGGATGAGGGTAACACTAAATTTTTTGTTGATGATAAACTTTGTTCTTATGATTCTGATAATGAGGAGGAATATCAACCTATGCCTAATGATAACATTATTGATAATAATTTTGATGATGATGAGGAGTATGGTTTAGACATGTTTTATGATAGTACTCTAGATGATGGACCTATGCTTATTGATAATCCTCCATGTTTAGCTGTTATTACTTTATGTGAGGATAAAAATGATATACTTGCTGCTTGTGACAACACTCTCACTTATGAGAGTCCTACTTTATTTTTGAATTCTCCTATTCACACCATGGAGGAGAAGCTTTTATATGTTGAAAAGTACTTATGTGGGCTGAAATTATCTTGCACTAATAACCATTCCACCCACAACCATCATGTTTATGATGTTTCTTGCAATTATTTTGAGAGAGGAAAACATGCTAATATCTTACATGATAGTTTTAATAATCCTTTATATGTTCCTAAGTTTGCAAAGTTGCACCAATCTAATAGTTGTTTTATCAAATTTGGTTCCACTACTTGTAACTATTATGAGAGAGGAAGAAAGACTTATATTTATGTTTCTATGTTATTTAAAATGCAACCTACTGATCATTACATGCATTGGTTACCACAAAATTGCTGCTATTTATTCATATATAAAATGCCAATGCATAGAAAAGGAGTTAGACTTAAAAGTTAATGGTTTAATGTTTTGTGTTGTGCTCTTTATGCTTTTATTTCCTATTCGGTTTGAGCACACCTTTATATCTTGAGAACATGCAAAATAACTTTACCTACTGTTTTCTAATTGCTAGTTTAAGATTTTCACTTTATATAAAATTTGGGAAAGTAAATGAGAAGGATGAGTAATGGAGAAGTTGGGGTCGACCTTGAACATGTGTTGTTCATGCCAATGGAACCATTGCAAAGTCTCTATCATTAAAACTTTTCCCAAAGCTAAAACCAAATAAAAAGAGTGTTTATGTTGTATATATTTGCTTCTTCTTTTGCCCTTTTGCTAAATCAAAAACAACAAAAATATTTTCTTTCTTCTTTATTTGTTTCTCTTGATTCTTTCTTAGTTCTTTTTGTTTCTTTTTTATTTCTTTTATCTTCAGTTTAAGTTTTGGTTTTTGAGTCAAGGTGCTTGTTTACTACTGTAACAACACCTTTGTATCTTATTTTTCATCTTTATGGCAAGAATAACCTCTTTTGAGAGGTAGGATCAAACAATAGTGATTTGCTGTCCAGAAAACAGATTCCTAAGCTTCACTGCGAAAAATGTTAGAAATCACAGAAGAGGAATTTTGACCTGATATTTTACGACAGCAATATTCAGTTATTATTACACATTTCATTAGTTCAAAGTTTTCTGATTTGAGCAACGTAAGTGCCTCTGAAAATTCACTCTTTACGGGCTGTCCAGTTTTTGACAGATTCTGTCTTTATTTTGCATTACTCTCATTACTTGTGTTTTGTGTGGTTCTATTGATCAAAGAGCAATACACAACCATAGTAACAGTAGCTAATGTTTAGAATCAACTCATGATATGTCTTTGCTGTACCTATGTGGATTTAATTTATGGAGACACTAACCCCTCTAATCAAGTTTTATGATGAGTTTTGTGTAAAGAGAATTTTCAAGTGGAAGAGTTGAGGGTGATGAACAATGATCAAGAGGGACAAACACTCAAGCTTGGGGATGTTACCCCTAGGCTCACTCTACATATATCATGTAAGTACAAGAATTCAAGCTTGGGGATGCCAAGCCACCTCACTCCAACCATCTTGATACCAAGTAAGTAAGCCTAGCTATATGGCTATAAAGAAAGCGCTTTACGGGAGGCAACCCGGTTGTTTTTACTTTTGATTTTCTTTGTGTCCTCTTGCTGTAACAAGAGACTTAGTTTTTAGTTTAGTTTCTGGAATTTTAATAAAGTGCCAAGTTTTACCTATTTTGGTTGAAAAAGTTGCTTTTGCATTCGGAGATTTTATTCCAGCACGAATCTGTGCACGGTATGATTTTTAATTCCTATTCTGTAACTCCGAATGAGCTGATATTTGAACTGTAGTTGCAACTTTTCATCCTCTGTAAGCATGAATTTTTCAGATTTTTGACATATTTAAGTAGGGTAGAAAAATACGTTTTGCTGCTGCTGTTTTTCTGGACAGATTCTGTCCCATTTTGTTTGATGCATTCTTTGAACTTTTAACTTGAATCTTTTTGATCCAATTGAGTTTATAAGTAGGCATACAACATTATACACTTTCTGGACATTCATATGAATTTTTGTTTAAGGATTTTATGCAGCAAGCAATTCTTTGTCTATCACTACTAATGTCACCCCACAGAAAAGAAATGGGAGAAACGGTGTTTTGAAGTTTTTTCACAGGGATTAGAGGAGATGCACCAAGAGCTATCCAAGGATGGTGAAGACCATAAGCTTGGGGATGTGAAGACAACCCCACTGGACCAACACACTCTCGGTTTGCACACGTCTAACTTCTGTTTTTCGATCAATGCACTTTATCGCATAAACTTGGAGCGTCTTTTATTTGCTTTTTATTTCGGTTTGATTTTTGTTTGTCTTGAGACCACCACTATCATTTATTATGAGAGAGCTACTGGAAATTTGGGTTGAATTAAGTTGGATGCTATTAAAAAGATTGGGAAAGGGATGTTTGAGTTGATTCAAAAAGATACATATAGTTGCATGATTCATGTGCTTTTAATGATATTAATTTGCAAGTGTTTTATCAAGAGCTATCTTTTATTCATGTTTTGATGCTGAATGTTACTTTACTTTGTTTAACATGGATTGGTTAGTTCTATGGACACTTATGCATGCATTTAGACGGTCAACTTTCTCCCTCTTGCTAGCCCAAAAATTCCAACAAGTAAAAACTTGTTTTCCAACACCTTCAACCAAAGTTTTTCCAGTGAGTCCACCATATCTACCTATTAGCTTTATGCTATTCCGAGTATGTTTATCATGTTATTTTGTATTATCTATACTTCTGAATTAAAATGCTTATGTTATTGATTGTTATGGGAAAAGTTGGTTAAAGAGCTCTCACGAACTTGATGCACACCTTACTTTTATTGCACTTAATAAACATGACCCATTGTGATTAAAATTATGAAGTTGTGAGCTTGACAAGAGTCTTGGTTGGGAGTTAGCTCATATGTGCTGTCACATGGCAAGCTTTCAACGTGCTCTTTATATTTAGTTGATATCATGTACTTTTGTTTATGGATGCTTATCATGGTGCCAAATAAATGCGGAAACTTAGTAAGTTTAATGAGTTTGTATAAATGGCTAGAGAGACGCCTGGGCCGCTAATCTAAGCCATGCATCATTCATGGTGGAAATTTACTTACATGCTATGGTGAACCTTCAGTGATGCACCCACAATAAAAAGCTATACCAATAGTAAATAAAAAGGGTGTGGAGATTGTTCATTTTGTTTGTTTGTCTTGTCATTTTGACATGGGCTTGTTCCATGTCCTGGGACAAGAGGTACCCCAGTTGACGCTCTTGATGACGCTATTATATTACTTACAATGACCTTAACTTGAACTTGCTTTTGTGTCCCAAGTTGAGTAACACCGTGGTGTAGGTACTCGTATTCACGGGGCATGAGACATTCAACCCATACTTTGTCAAGCATACTACTCATATTTGCTTTCACTTTAAACTTTAACCATTCAAGATGCTATGATAGGGGTAATGAGAGCTTGACACCAATGAATACCACATTGCAAACATTAACTTAAGTAGAAGCATTTGGAAGTTAGATGAAACTTATGCATGTTTTACCTCTACTCATTATATATCTTTCCAAAGTGTCCACTTTTATATTCAGATTTATAAGAATACTCTATGACCATTATAGGATGTTTTTACTTTTCATTATGCATACATTTGGTCCATAGTACTTTCTTCTATGTTACACTTTGTGAATTATCATTGAACATCCTTTCATTGAATATTTGATATCACTTTATAATCTATCTTGTATATTGCTACTCCTTTGAGAATGAATCATTTGACTTTATGTAGCAATAGTAATCATCTTTGATATCCATTGATAGTATTAAAATGCAAAGTCCATGTTAGTTTTATCACCTTCATACTCGAGGACGAGTATTGGTTAAGCTTGGGGATGTTGATGCATGTAAAATGCATACATGAACTTTACATTTTATTACTTGATATTCCAACTTATTTGCATCATATATGGGTTATATTTATGTTTTATAATGATTTTAGGGGATAATTCACAGTTTCCCCATTTATTTGGAATTAACCCTGCACTGGCAGAAAACCCTATTTTCTATATTTTGATGTTTCAGGGACCCAAACGACGTCCAAATGACCTAATATTTTACGGGCATCAGTTTTTAGAAGGAACAAAGCGTAGGAACGAAGGAAGCGAACAAACGGAGACCCTAGGGCCAAGATAGGTGGGCCCACGTGGCCAGATTCCTTGGCCGCGTGGGACCCCTCATCTGGGCCTCGTGGCTCCGATGCCGTCCGTTTTCGTCTCCGTGGCTTCGTCTTGACCTAAAACCGACTATAAAAATAGTCCCCCGAGGAGTTTCGCGAGGAGACGGCGGAGAAACACAAAACCACGAAACAGAGAGTCAGAAGGCTGTCGCCAGAGAAGATTGGAGGGGGGAAACGCCGCCGGATCACCTCCGGAAGGCTCCTCCATCCCCCTCCGGAGTCTCCATCAACACCACCGTCAAGACCAGCACCATCTCCATCACCATCTTCGTGATCCACTTCACCCCCCTCATAGTTTGAGATTGTTCGAACCCTAGCTATTGTCTAAGTACTATTCTACATGTTTGTGAATTGCTACTTGTCATTGTTTTGTGGGGAGATTATATTTTCAGATTGTGTTGTATCACTTATACCATTGAATCATATCATGTCTTCGCGTTGTGAGTAGTTCTCTCATGTTCCTGGGGGCATAGGATGGATTGGCGATGATTTCCACTTAACATGTATTGAGTATTTGGTCAAGTTTTTATCTTTTATGGTTATCTTATTGTACAACGTATGGGTGCACACATATGTTGAGTAATGCATGAAGGTGATCACACTAATGTGCTGGAATGGGTAGGACCTGGGAGGACACGTAAACCTGTGGTCTAATACATGAAGTACCATTTGGAGGGGATTTATATCGGGGACCTTAGAGTTTATGGCTATGGTGAGACTCTATGTCTTAATAACTCTTGTGCAGTCATTTACTTGGCCATAAGAACCATCATAAGGGGTTTAGTTTATTTATTTAGCTACACCTAATTATGGCTCCGTCCAAAGAAGATTAAAACTTGACAAAATGTTTACCTTGTTGTTCTAGAAATATCTATGCCATGAAATCCATGTAGCCCTTGGGAACGTTTTCCACGCATAAGAAACACACACTTAATCTTGTCCTCTTGCTGGATAGAGGATTGGGCTTTCTCTCTTTGAGAGCTTTCACTCATCATATTTTATTTTAGGTTTTTACTTTATTGCAAACTCTACACCAAAAAAACAAAAACACTTGCATCATTTAATCATTTTAGTTTGTCTAGTGCATAGATAATAAGAGAAGTGAAACTATTATTTGAGAGGATAAATACTTATACCTTCTACTCCTCGTGGGATCGATACTAATACTTACACATTGAAGATTTCAACGATCCACTATACTTGTGGGTATCAATTGTCAGGGTAATATTGAGTTTCTAACAGCTGAAACATATGGTACTATATTCATTTGATCTGTTCTAAGTTATCTCTTGGAACACTAAAGTTCTCAATTCCATTACCCTTGACAATAAGAACAGGCGTAGATTTTCTCGACATGCATGCTTTAGAGACTTCTTCTCAGCATGTCCATGCGATATTTCTAATACCCCTTTTCTTCTTTTCTTAGTAAATCTCGATACTTTTAACGACAGACACTCTACCGAGAATACTCTTTTTGAGGACAAGAACTTATTTTCTCTGCTGTTAGTAGATTTACATCACCACTAGCAAGTAGGATATCATCCACATACACAGGATTAGGGAATGAATTTCCCATTCTATAAGTTTGTAGAAAAACGATTGTCCTCTCGTTCTCTTTAACCCAAAATAACTTCTGATTCTAGAGACTTGCTCTAGTCCGTAAGATCCCTTCTGTTCTTTACTTTCATCTGATGTAACTCAGATCATTATGTGCCATTATCACTCATTATAATTTGTTTATTCTCTTAGCGCAAATCTTTCGATTTAAAATCGCTTTTTATATATTTCTTTGGAGTCACATTGGCGTTGTAGACCCTTTATAGCCTACTGTTTTGGCTCCATTGGAAATTACTTATTAGTCCCAAACATCGTCGGGATTCACATAGTCTCTAATCATTAAGACAAGTAGACACTTGTCAAAATCGATTGAGCGCTGCTTCTAATCTCTGTAAATGAGGTGGGATCAACCTTCATTTAAATTTCTATGATATAGACTTTATAGTCATCTGTTTTTCTCATATGGGGATGTTGTTGTTCTGTCATTGCCTAGAGGCAATTAATTCTGTAGTCTTCTATTGCTATAGCTCTTACAAGGATGTTGTTGTTCTGTCATTGCCTAGAGGCAATTAATTCTGTAGTCTTCTATTTCTATAGCTCTTACAAGGACCTAAATCACAAGATCCATGTTTGCTTGTTCATCTCTATTATAAAGCAACAAGCTCCCCCAGATAAAATCTATTCGAGCCTTAGGTATGTTCATACCATGCTCCCCCAGATTACTCCATTTTCTCCAAAATGGTGTATCCTTAATCCTTTTTATTTGGGTTTATTCTGTTAACCTGTCAATCTGTCTTTTTTATGGCACTTTGAGTACCGTCCTTAGTCTCCTTTCGGAGCTGTAAAATATCGAAAAAATACATCTATTTCTTTTCTTTAGGGGTATCATTATTATGACCGTCGTACACCCCAGACGATCACAATTCATCCTAGATCACTTAGATGCATTATATGCATCACATTATCTCAAGTATAGGGGAGTTTATTCTGTAACATTCTCTATCTCCCCCTCGAAATGTGGCAAGAACCTCTTTGCCACAATTTCGAAACTTTGCTTATCTGCTTTATTCAATATGAGGTTATCTTTAACGTATGGGAGTACTTTTTCCTCATTTCCTTTTCAAAACTCACAAGAGTTCTTTCTCAATGGTACTGCAAGTCACACTTGCATAACATTCTTATCTTTAGGTTCATTTGTAACTTTATTCTCTTTTGACTCATTAAGTGCTTTATAACTATGATACACAAGGTGTGCGGTCGATATAAAAACACATGATTCATCACATCTTTCTCCTGTCATACAGAATAAGTCCTTTGTCAAAATTTTCTCCCACCATGCGGGTATTTTCCCAGACTTTTTCCACCACGTGGGTATTATTTTCGTCTTTTCCCGTCATGCGGGTAATTAAGAGGCATAGATGCCACAATTGGCTCTTTAGACTGTATATTCAATCATCAAATTCAGAAATAAATCCGAATACTCTTTTATACACATGCTTAATCCAACGTTGGTCAAGTTAAGCATTCATGTTGCTTGTTTAAAAAAATTCTTCATATAGAGTACATGAAAGAAATTCGTTAAACAAAACTCTGAATGATTTATTTGTTTTCTGCATGAAGAGTACATGAAAGACATTTGTCAAACAAGACTCTCGATGATCTATTTGTATTCTTGGATTAACATCCCAGAATTCTTTTCCTTTTGCAGTCATTCTTTAGAGAGAACATACTCTCTCACTTTATGACCTTTCTTGGTCATCTTTCGGGTCACAAGTACCCATTCTTTTGCTTTCACGAATGAAAACATGAGAATCTTTGTCTGAGAAAATATTCAATAATACTAAACAATAATGAGCATAAAAATAACCCTACGTTGGTCTTGTTAAAGATATGCACATTAAATCTTTAAAACTTTTTTCTATATTCTAAATCACCGTTGGGCAGAATTAGAATCAATGCATAAAACTCATAAACAGCGCCGATGCAGCCGCGCTGCTCCGGGCTCCGGCGACCCGCACACGGTGGCGCTGCGCTCCGCTCGCCGTTGGAGCGTGCTGCGGACTTGGTCCAGCGCGCTGCTCCGTCGAGCGTGGCGTGTGCGCCGCCAACCGTGGCGGCGGTGCCCTTTGCCCCGAGGGGTTTGTTCTTCGTTCGGTGCCCCTTCTGGTGCGCATCAAATCGAGAGGAACGGCGCGGCCTTGCGGCGGCGCGCTTTGCCGGCGACCCCGAGGGCCTCCGGTGAGTTTCTTTGCCCTTTTCTTTGAAATTAGGGTTAGGGGTTTCTATCGGGAGGGGAATTTCTTTCTTTTCTTTTCTTTTGCTTTTCTTTTTCTGTCTACACCAGCAAGATCTAAGCCGTAGCCAGCTCTGATACCAATGTTGAAATCTCTTGATCGACTAGGCTAGATCTTAGGGTAGAACAGAGGGATAGGAGGAGATGAATCACCTTGTCCTTGGCTCGAAGAGCACGAGCTGGTGTCGTCCATGGTGGACAGCGACGGCGGCGGTGGTGAGAGTGGGCAGTGGCGGCGGCTGCGGAGCTTCCCGTCACTTCTGCGTTAACCCTAGATCGGTAGGGTGGTGTCGGTGGGGTCGTGTGGCGTACGGTGAACCTCTTACTCAACGCCGCCGGCCCCCACCTCTTTATATACGCAGCGTGACAGGGGCCCACCAATCACAGTTGGGTCGGGCGCCCCCGATCAGGGCGCTGATCATGGGTGCGGGTGAGCCGTTGGGCCCACACCGCTGGAGATCAACCTAACACCACCCTGCCCTCTCGTCTTTGCCCGTTGACTCGTTCTTGACCATGAACGAGAATGTCTGCTTGTAGCCGCCATATTGGGTCCCACCCTTCACAGGTTTACCTTTGATATCCGAGTGCCAGTGCTTGCCGGCCTCACCATTGATCGCGCGATCCTTCCTCCCTGGCTTCCCGCACGCGTTCGTCTTGCGGCCTCCGACGTAGCGCACGGTAGAGAAGAAGTACCAGGCCGGCTGCTTCTGCACGTCGTCGAACCCCTCCACCAGCTTCTCGGGTTCGGCGGAGTAGACGTCAGCGACGTGGATGGAGCGTTCGGTATCGGGGGAAAGGACCTCGCCGGTGATCTTGCCGTGGAGGTACAGGTCCGTGAGGTCAAGCTCCGACGGACAGAAGGTGAGGCCTGGTCGAGACGACGTCGACGGCGTCATAGTCTTCGATCGACAGGATAGATCGGCGTAAATGTTCACGAGCTTAGGGTTAGCGCGGCGCAAGCTTAGTGGCTCGTATGTAGCGCTCACACATTTATATATATCCAGCATGTGTATCCCGAGACCGAATCAAGGTGGACTTGTGGAGTGTACAGTGTTTAACATGATTAGAGTAGGAATAGGTAATTAGACACTTAGACTTAATCTGCAAGTCACGTATTAACGGTTTCATCCATCCTTGTTTAGGTGCAGAGGAGTGCGTGCATGTCTTGTGCGAGATGAGTTTCAAAAAACAAAAAATGTCTTGTGCGAGATGAATACGTATTACTTTGGTCTTTTAGGGAAAATCTATGTTCAGAACGGTCTGAAGTTAAGCTTAGCCGGCGGACCAATCTCAGCTCATAGAGGCACCCACGTGCAGGTTACGTACGTGTCCGTCCGTTCCCGATACATGCTGCATGCCTAGTTTTGTCGTACTCTCCTTTCCTTTCCTTCTCTTAAGACGCATGCATGCTAATGCGATGCATGTAGGGCTGGGCCTGAAGCTCGAGGCTCGAGGCTCGGCTCGGGCTCGACAAGGCTTGGCTCGGGCTCGGCTCGGCCCGAAGGTGGTGCAAGCCAAGCCTAAACCTTCCGGACAAGGCTCGAGGCTCGACAAGCTCGCTCGGTGAAGCTCGCAAGCCGGCTCGAAGGCTCGATGAAAAATAAAAAAAATTGGACATGGCCTTTGCTAAAAATGTAACATTTGACAATTGTAATCAACAAGACAACAATATAGCATCAATATATATGACAATGACATCAACTAAACATAACAGTGGTATCCATGATTCATTCAGAGTTACAGTCACAGAACTGATACACCAAACAGGTGATAAACAGAGCAAACATTCAGTAAACAAACAGAAAGCCTCACGAATATTTGGGAAGGCACAGTGTTTTAGAAAAATATTCAGGAAGGCATATGCATGCTTCAGGAAGACAGCTGCAAATGTGAGTCCCCAGAAAGATCAGGAGTCCAAAACCTCATCTCCTACAAATACCACCACCATTTTCAGCAACACCGAAATTGTACTAGCACCAACTGGGCAAATGTGAGTCCCCAGATTGATTTCTCGAACCTCGCTGCTAAGAATCTAAGATAAGAAGGCAACAAACATGTTGGTGCAGCAAAGCCGCAGCCCACACTGAAATAAGCGCGCACAAACCAAATTACCAAACTGAAACCCCATGCTGTTCTCACACACTCATTCAACCGATCGATGCACAGTCGCCACCAACTGAAAAACTAGGCAAGTTCATGCAACGGAGGCTCTTCACCCGAGAATTCGACCATGAGAAACGACGCACGGCGCCGATCCTCCTTCCCTGCCCTCACACCGCAACACCAACACTGACGAACGGCAGCAACACAGCCGTAAATCCCGTAACCACCTCTACAGCGCCGCCGAGGCGGCGCGCAGCAGGGGAGCGAGGACACGGAAGAGATTAAGAGGAGGGAGGAGGCGAACCCGTACCGTGAAGCGCGCCTGCCGCCGCTGTGGGTGCTTGGCGGCCAACGGACGGGAGAGAAGGCGACGGCCGACCTTGAAGCGCCCAGGCGAGCTACGGGGGGAGGCGAGACAGGAGACGATCCATGGGAGGCGGGGCGGCTGCGTACGACGGTGGTGGCGGCCGGCGTCGGCGGCGGTGGTGGCGGCCGGCGGCGCGGTAACCCTAGCAGCGCCGATGATGAACGAGAGGAGAGAGCAGAGGCTCGTGCTGCACGGGTAGGTAGGGCACGGGCACAGCACAGGCAGCGCGAAGGGGGTCATGTGGAAAAAAAAAACTGCGGCTCGCGAGCCGGCTCGGCTCGGCCTCGAGCCTGACGAGCCGAGCCACGAGCCTCTGTTTTCACAAATTATTACTGTCGAGCCGAGCTGGGCTCGGCTCGAGTTTTCCCGAGCCTGGCCGAGCCGAGCCTCGAGCCGGCTCGATTCCAGCCCTAGATGCATGCAAGCACTACATCGATCAGCTCAACTAGTTCCATGGTAGATTGGTAGTACCAAAAAATTAGCTGCACGCAAAATTTTGAATGAGCCAATTAGCACTACTCAAAACGTGTACATCGGGGCCAGTTAGGCCAACTCCAACGGGTCAATCTGAACGAACACAAAATGTGTCCATTTTAGTTCTGTTTTGCTCGGCAAGCGGATACCATGATTCGCCCATGTCCGCCCGTGCACCGTGCACCCAACACAGGGACACGTTTGTTTTTGGAATTTTTTTTGTTCAGAGCGCCCTGAACATAACGTTCCGCGCAGGCGTATCAATCGCTATACGATTCGGAGTGCGCCCCGCGCATCCCGGCCTTCACTTGCACATCTCGATCCCACGGGCTGCAAATCGCTATAATATGTTGTTGGCCGAGAGACGAGGGACGACTCTTGCCTGGTGTCACATCGCCGACCTCGTCAGTTGCACGACGACTCTAGCCAGACCACCACGTCGGGTTCTCGTTGGAGTATCGCCGGACCTTGAAATGTGAAATTTGTTATGGCACTTTATGAGATGTGTGTTTGTGTGATGGGCGGTCGTGTGCCCAGGTCTCGCTTCGCCGGCGCCGTTGGCCGGGCCGCCATCTCGTTCAAACCCTCCGCGTCACCTAGTCGAGGCGCCGCCCTGGGCGGACAGAATATGTTGTTGGCCGAGAGCCGAGGGACGTATCTCGCCAGGTGTCGTGTCGCCGACCTCGTCGGTGCGCGACGACTCCAGCCAGACCACCATGTTGGGATCTCGTTAGAGTGCCGCCGGACTACCAGGTACTGATTGAGTTACCCTACACTCTCGGTAGTAGTTACCCAAACAGTACTGATAAAGTTACCCATGTGTCATGATGCGGCTATCCACCACGAAATCAATGTAGTTAGCCTCTTATCTCGGTAATAGTTACCCACACAATACTGGTGGAGTTACCCACCATGTAACGATGAAGTTACCCATGTGTTCATGATGCGGCTATCCACCCTGAAATTGATGTAGTTACCCTCTAATAGTTACTCACCCAGTAGTGATGGAGTTACCCACCCAGTACTGATAAAGTTACCCACATGTTTATAATGCATCCGGGGTGCACCATGCGCGTTCCGGCCTCCACCTGCACATCTCGATCCCCACAGGCTACAAATCGCCATAATATGTTTATGGCCGAGAGACGAGGGATGACTCTCGCCAGGTGTCGCTTCGCCGACCTCGTCGGCGCGCGACGACTCTAGCTAGACCACCACGTCGGGATCTCGTTGGAGTCTCGCCGGACCTTGAAGTGTGAAATTTTCTATGGCAATTTATGAGATGTTTGTTTGTGTGATGGGCGGTCGTGTGCCCAGGTCTTGCTTCGCCGGCACCGTTGGCCGGGCCGGCATCTCGCTCAAACCCTCCTATCTCGGTAATAGTTACCCACACAATACAATATTGATGGAGTTACCCACCCGGTAATGATAAAGTTACCCATGTGTTCATGATGCAGCTATCCACCCTAAAATCGATGTAGTTACCCTCCTTTCTCGGTAATAGTTATTCATCCAGTAGTGATAGAGCTATCCACCCAATACTAATAAATTTACCCACATGTTTATGATGCAATTATCCACCACAAAATCGATATATTTTACCCTAATCTCTTGATAATAGTTAACCATGAAGTTACCAATGTATATATGATGCACTTATACACCAGAAAATCGATGTAGCTACCCTACTCTATCTTACCCATCCAACGTACTAGTGATAAAGTTATCCATATATTCATGATGCAGTTATCCACCACGAAATGGATGTAGTTACCCTACTATCTCGATAATAGTTACCCACACAACACTGATAAAGTTACTCATGTGTTCATGATAAAGTTATCTACCAGGAATCGATGTAGTTACCATACTTTCTCGGTAAAAGTTATCCACCTAGTACGGATGGAGTTACCCACTCAAAACTGATGAAGTAACCATGATTTGTGAGGAGGTAAGGCATCCTAAGGCGGACGGGGGGAGCCTTTGTGCCTAAGCGTTGCCACCGGACGCTTTAGGAGTGTAAGCGCATAGGGTGCTCATTTTTCTAAGGCGTAGTGGGGCGCCTTAGTGCCTAAACATTGCCTAAGCGTCGCCATCAAAACCATAGAAGTTATCCATGTGTTCGTGATGTATTTACCATCCTAAAACAGTAACTTACTTATAAAACTAGATGGTAACTTTAAAACTTGAAAAGATCGAAAAGAACAACCAAAAGTGCGATATAGTTTCAACCTGAAAACTAATCATTCATACGGTGGTGGGTATCTTACATATTACAACATGGATAACTCATGTGTTACTGGTGGATAACTTTTAGGTCCGAAAAAATATCGTCGGAACATATCAACATGGGGTTTAGTTTCGAAAATCTCAACGCGACTAGTCCAACGGTGAAAACGGATCTAAAATCGAATGAAAAGTTTAAGCTACAAAACTTTTTAAATTTTCCAAGTTCCGTATTTAATGATGATGACATAATCAGTTTTGTCCTTAGTCCACCGTGCTCTACGCATTGGCATTTTTAAAGTTTGCTCTCCATGTACGTAGCTCCGATCGCTGCTACTGATTAGATGTCTGAACGGTGGTTGTCCGAAACGTTCTACGCGTAAAGCTAATTTCAGACCGTTCTAAACCTAGTCCGGTCCGTCTTTTATTAGTGAACGTGCACGCCAACACACGTATCATAATCTATAACAAAAACATCTATTTGGAATTGTATTTCTATCTTAATGAGATTGTGCACCGAGGCATATAAATGCCCTAATGATAAAGAGCAAAGCTTTGCTATTGGACACGTTTTGGCGCACAGGCTTCCGCTCCGTCCGATCTGTGGGACGCGCTCCGCGCCGTCCATCGCTTCCTGTGTGACAGTGCAGCACCTGGCAGCCACACGTGGGTGACGGCACACCGTCTGATTAGCGTTCCCTTCTCTCCTCTTCCATTTCCACGCGTGAGAGAGAGAACCGCAGCGGCGATTCCCCAGGCGATTCTAGGGTTTGGCGGTGCCGAGGTCGCCGGAGAAGCAGATCCCCGCCGTCCTTCCTCCGTCAGAGTTCCGCGTGGCGTCTGCTCATCTACTGCGGCGTGCGGCGCATGGTCGGGGCTCGTCGTACGGGCAGATGCGGAGCTCCGACGTCTCGCGAGCTGGTCTTCGAGGGGGCGCGGCGGAGGAAGGGGGCTTGCTGACGAGTCGTTTCACGTCTAATAGAACCTCTGCTTCGACCTCGTGCACACCAATTCGTCCGGTTTCACAGGTTCGTATTCATGGGTTGGGGTCGGAGGTTCCCATCTCGTGAGCTGCTCGTCTGATGCACGAAGTTGGAACGGGGCTCGCAGAATAGGCGATTGGTGTCTAGGTGAGCCACTACCTTCGTCTGGCCTCACGTCAGTGTGATTACGCTCAACATATCCTTCTTCTAGATCTGTATTTGTGCATTCTTCTAATGCCTGATCATAGATATATAGTCTGTTCCTGTGTAATTAGTTCTCCATTATTAGAAGATCCTGTGAATACTTGCAACTGGAGGGTACGGCATGCATCTCTGCTACATGATGTTGTTCTCATAATGGAATTCACTATAGTCGGTATGAGTAGTAAATTGCTGGAGCTAGATTGCGTTTAGGACTGTGCTTTTGATTCCCAACTGCTCTACTATATGTGAAAGTACTACGTGAGCTGGATGACTGTTAGATAATTTTAGTTCATGTAGTTCGGTGGAATATATTTTCCCATCATGTTGGAAAAAATTTTAGTTGTAGGTTGCGCAAAACTTGCAAGATCGATCGTCAGGCATAGGAGGTCATGAACGTGTCTCAGTACATCGCTTATCAACGCCTCTCATGCGGTCACCGTCTTTCGGACATTCCACCCCCGTGCTATTTCAAAGGAGAGAATGTGCGAACTGAGTCTAGGGCTAAATGGGTGGATCGATTTTGGGTTCGAAGATTTTACACGACAACTGGTACACGAGATTGTGACATGCCAATAACAAAACTAAATCAATGCAGCGCATGGAGACCCGTAGCAAAGCTCGGGCATATGTGCTAGTCGAACCAAATGTCCGTATCATGAATCGCCGAAATTGCAAATGTTAGCTACCATTGTTACTTCTATTAGCATGCGTAGTTACTTGTAGTTTCTGCAGGAGGAAAGAAATATGTACATGTTTTCACCACTGATTCGCAAAAGTTGCATCTATGAGAAATTCAGTTTCTTCTAATATCATGATTAGTTGCTTTGTAATATCATTTTTTTGTTTCTATTTTTTGTGAGATACATAGTTGCAAATAGAAACAACAGTCAGTATTTATTGGCATCTAGTATCATACATACTTAAATGTTAATATTTTTTTGAATAAGTTGCAACTCTCAACCATTCTAGTTTGTATTTGTTGTGTTCTATATATGTTCATTCATTTTAACTTTTCATTTTTTTTACTCTTCTTAGGTTCTTCCCTGGATTTTTTTAATAACTGAATGGCTGATGATCAAGGATAACACGCCCAGAGTGAAGAAGGCTTGTGTGGCGGTAAAGATAAACGTGAAGAGGTAACTCTGTTTCTTTTTTGCCCTGTACACTTGTGTCTGTCCATTTTCTTATCATTTCTAGGTCTCATGTCTCACACTGCATTCTTTTCTTCCTTTTATGTCTTCTATCCAGGTGTCTCCAAAAACTAGAAGGAACAAAAAAGTTGTTTACGCCAGGAGAACAAAATGCAGTCGTCGTTAACCTACTCAACCTAGTCCAAGCAAAATCAATGAAAACGGGAGGTGAAGAACCTTTTTCATCAAAAATTTAGGTTTCTTTTTTATGTTATGTCCTCTGTCATTTGTTAATGTTAGAACAATTAATTTATACAACTTAACATTACCAGTTTGCAACTTCCACCACTTTTTACCAATTCCAACATAATTGGCCCTTTTAACTAATATCGTTCTTCTTAAAATACCAATTCCCCCTTGTACTAGTAGCAAGATATACCACATGATCAAGGCAAGCCCCTGAGCCACCAGGACTCGCACCAAATTATCTCACAACATGTCCATTTTAGGAACAACTTTAGTGACTCAACCAGCAACTTATGTACCCTTTGTTGCAAATTTTATAAAAAAAGTTGTTAGGGCAGAGAGCAACCAACCAGCATGTCTAACAACAACATTGGCCTATGCATCGACTTCACTTCCTATAGTAGCAACTTCTACTTCCTGTAGTAGCAACTTCGACACAATGTAGTGCAGCTTTAAGACTACTCGATACAACATATTTTCTTCAGCAAAAATCCAACATCTTTCATCACAAACTTTGTTTATTTAGTAGCGACTTCAACGGATCGTAACTTGTATATTCATTCATGCAACTTCCACTTCCTAGAATTCATAACTTGTATATTCATTCATGCAACTTCCACTCCTAGAATTCATGCATTCCTGAGTGAAAACAACATTATGCTTATGTTTTTCTCACAATCGTGCATTTACGTGGTCTCTTCCATCATGCAACTTATACTATGCCATGATGCAATTTTTCACGTTTAACATGCAACTACTATAACAAACTTACAAGTTTGCCTTCTTGGCTAACTAACTTACCTGTTTTCCTTCCTTTTTCTTTGGCAGCAAGTTCATCAGCAACTTCGGTATTTCTAGCGGACAACTTATGGACCCTCTGCTGCAACGTTTGTAACAAAGTTACAACCAACCAACAACACTCGCACCTGCAGTAACAAAAGTGACTTTGGCAGCAGCTTTAGTGTCTCAACCAACAACTTATGTACCCCTTCTTGCAACTTTTATAACAAAGCTGACAGGGCAGGGAGCAAGCAGCCAGCAGGTCTAACAACATTGACCTATGAATCAACTTCACTTCTGTAGTAGCAACTTCTAATTCCTGTAGCAGCAATTTTGGCACAATGTAGTGCAACTTTAGCACTACTTGATACAACATATTTCTTCAGCAAAAATGCAACATTTTTCATCATAAACTTTGTTCATTTAGTAGCAACTTCAACACCCTTAATAGTAACTTTGTGTGTAAACTTGCTTGCCTCAACATTAAAGTTGCTTCTCAAGAAAATATTACCAAAATACTCAAATTGGATCTACTTTTGAAGATCCTGTTGCGAGAAAGCTAACGGTGAAAACATATCATTATTCAGACACTCTGATCAAAAGGTATAGCAATTTGTTTTTTTTGGAAAAAAAAATTAATCGCACGTGCATGCAGATAAGTTACAGCCATGAACCGTGCATGCGCTCGACGGTGCGTGGTTCGCTCCAGCTGGCCAGGACCACATGGTGGGAACCATGTGGCTAGTTAGCAATCACGTGCTTTTTATTTCTGGTGTGTACGGGACCTGCCCTTTCCTTTTTGGCCGGCTGCCCAAACCCGTGTACGGGCAAACGTTTGCTCGCTAGACGCTCCCATATAAATGTGTCTCATGCCCAACAACTATGTACACCTATCAATTAGAATGACACAAGAGTAATTTATGAAACCACCTATGTGTCAAAACATATTTCCGTTAGAATAATTATCATGGTAGGAAGCAAAATATATATGTTCAAATGTTCAAGAATGTCGGACAAAATCTCTCCCTTGGACAACTCCATGAAATTTAATATCCGGAGACCACATGATGACCTACATTATTATAAATTTTGGATGATATTTTTACATATATACAATAAAGCATTTACCAAATAAATATTTATACAGTTTTAAAGACATTAAAAATTATCAAATAATCATTATAGGACTCGCCCTGACCATACTTTTCTTTCCATGTTTCTAACAAACATGGCCGGGCATTACAACTGGAGAGGAGAAATATACGTCGCGGATGCGCACAAAGTTCAAAGTAAATTCCTATTCACACTGCGGGGTGCTAGACACGATGATACAGTTCAAAGTTTATATGCTTCAACCTTCACTGGAGTGTTATGCAGTATGTCACGATTTTATTATATTACTATGAAGAAACAAATGCATTGGTGTTCTTTTAGTCAGCGAAAATGCTATGTGGCTCACTGCGACGATGCCCCTTGTAATCTCAGGATGACTCCAACGGGGCGACGCATCGAGTCCGCGCGCCTCCGTTCCTGTCCGTGGAGGCCAAAAACACGGCCCAACGGGGCGACGCAAACGGACCGCGGTCCGTTTTTTTGGTCCGCCGTGACCCATTCTTGGCCCAAATTTGGGCCACCGATGCGTCGGCCGCGGACGCGAGCGGAGCGCTTTTGTGTCCTGCCCTAGTCCGCCCCTGGCCCGCAAATCAGACCATTCCCCACCCCAACCTCCTCCTCCTCTCTCGCCCCTCTCGCCGGCACCGCGCCGTCGCTCCCTCGATTTGGCACTGCAGGCCATTCCGGGGACGCCGTCTGCTGCTCCTCTTCCCCGCCGTCACCGGAGCAGCTTCCTCCCCGCGACGGCCGGTGAATCTTGCGGCCATCTCTCTCGCAGCGCCCGTGACACACACGCCGCCCACAAGGTGTTCGGCCATTCGCCCCGGCAAGAACTCAGGTACGAACTAGGCCATGGATAGCTCGGATGAGTGGTACTATAGGAACTACATCCTGTACAACCCGTCATCATCGGACGATTCCTCCGACGATGAGAGTGACGGCCTGGTTACCACCCTCATCGTCAACGAGTACATAGAGAGGATGCGGCCGGTGTTCCGAGGGTCGTTGCCGGGCCGTTCTCCTGCTCTGGACCGGAACCGGAGAGCTGGCCAAATCCAGCTGTATGGGGACTACTTTCGTCCCCATAAACCCACGTATCCTCCCAAGGTTTTCCTGCGTCGTTTCCGGATGAGGAGATCTTTGTTCAACCGTATCCGGTTGGGGGTGATGCATTTTGATGACTATTTCATATGCAAGCCCGATGCATGTGGTACCCTCGGCTTCTCGTCATACTAGAAGTGCACCGCCGCCGTTCGCATGTTTGCATATGGAATTACCGGTGATCTTGTGGACGAGTACGTGTGGATGAGTGAGTCCACGTGCCTAGAATGTACAAGTTTTGCAGGGCCGTGGTGCAGGTGTTCGGCTAGGAGTACTTGAGGGAGCCTAATGCCGCGGACATGACCCGGCTCTTGGCCATCAACGAGGCCAGAGGCTTCCCTGGGATGATTGGCAGCATAGATTGTATGCACTGGGAGTGGAGGAACTGCCCATTTACTTGGCAGGGGTAGTACAAGGGCCATGTTGGGGCGTGCACGGTCGTGCTTGAGGCCGTGGCATCACAAGATTTGTCGATTTGTGATGGCGTGTAGTTGACGGGAAAAATATTCTGCAGGAAGCTTCGTATCTTCCCCTGCAACGGCGCCAGAAAGCACTCTTGATGGCCCTTCACGTAGTTACCTGCGTGAAAAGTAAATGGGTTAGGTTGAGACTCCAAGTGCAGAGTGTGTAGTAAGTGGAAGACGTGTTTTCCCCACGAGGGGTGACTCGAGGGTTTAATATCGAACTCTCGGGAATCAGTAGTGAAGATTTATCTTTCCTATCCTTCTTTTGGTTACCTACAAAACAAAGTAAATGTTTTGGTCCTCAACCTCACCTAGTGGTTGTCAAGCACAAGGTGTGAGAATGATATCAAGATAATATGCAATGCAAACAAGAAATAAATATGCAATGGTGGTAAATAAATATGCAAGGATGGTGGTAGCAATGATAAATGATATTTTTGGGTTTTATATGATGAATGCAAGATGTAAAAGTGTTTTTGTATTTTCGGATTTTTAAATGGCAGAAAATGGAAAAGTGGTAAAAGTGGTTGGAAAGGTGTTTCTTATGATTAAAAATGGACCGGGGTTCATGGTTTCACAAATGCACTCTCTCTTTAATAAAGTGGTAGACAATGGAACACTAGAGTTGACATATGAGATTGCAACACAACAGTTTAATGACAAGTTATAATTATATGGGCATCACGTCCTAACATAGAGACCTTTTGGTTATTAGTCTCTCTTATACTCCACCAAGATGCGAACTAAATCATAACACCTCAGTAATTAAGATAACTCAGAGTATAGCAATAAGTATCATGACATGAAGTTAAAATAAGAACATGCTAGATCTAGTCATGGAGTAGTGGCAATGGTCACACCCACATCTCCGGTAGCATGGTATTTCTTTTTATCCCTAGTGAGGCAACAAAGTAAGGTAAAATACCCAAGTGGATCGCAGAACTTTCTCTCACGTTCACTGCACTAGCCACCCCCCGTTACTCCAACTAATGCACACGTTCCCCCTCACACGCTCTCATAAACATGCTTGATCATGACAAGTAAATAAGAACGGGGTACATAATATGCATCTACTTTCATAACTGAAACAAAACCATTGCAATCTCAAACATATATTAACTCATAAAAAGATCCACCACAAAGGTATTACATAGATGACCGTAATCATGTTCAGCAGCTCATACGGTACTAATTAGTGAAGCTCGAGAGAGAGAGATACATAAGTTACTTCCACAAACCCATAGTCCAGAGGTGGACTACTCCCTCTTCATCATGGAGACGGTGGAGAAGTCGTTGGAGAAGATGGAGACCACGCCGGCAGCGCCCCGCCGGAGTTTTCCCCCTCCAATCTGCAACTCCAGGTCTCTGTTTCGGTGTTTCTGTGTTTCTGCGGCGCTCCTTCCAGAGAACGTCGGGGACTATTTTTATAGGCGTTTTTAGGTCAAAACGGAGTCGGTGGAGGAAAGATCGACGGCAACGGAGCTCCGAGGCCAAAGGGGGGTCCCACGCGGCCAGGTACTGGGCCGCGTGGGCCCACTCATTTGGCCCTCGGGCCTCCGCTTGTTTGCTTCCTTCGCTCCCACGCTTTGTTCCTTCCAAAAATGATGCTCGTAAATTTCCAGGTCATTTGGACGTCGTTTGGGTCCCTGAAACATTAAAATATAGAAATAGGGTTTTCTGCCTGCGCAGGGTTAATTCCATAAAAAATAGGAAACATATCAAATATAAACCCTTATATGATGCAAATATGACTGGAATATAAGTAAAATAATGCAAAGTTCATGTATGCATTTTACATGCATCAACATCCCCAAGCTTAACCTATACTCGTCCTCGAGTATGAAGGTGATAAAACTAACATGGACTTTGCAATTTAATACTATCAATGGATATCAAAGATGATTACTATTGCTACATAGAGTCAAATGATTCATTCTTAAAAGGAGTAGCAATATGCAAGATAGTTTATGAAGTGATATCAAGTATTCAATGCAAGGATGTTCAATGATAATTCACAAAGTGTAACATAAGAGAAGAAGTACTATGGACCACATGTATGCATAATAATAAGTAAGAACATCCTACAATGGTCATAGAGTATTGATGAAAATCTGAATATAAAAGGTGGACACTTTGGAAAGATATATATATGAGTAGAGGTAAAGCATGAATAAATTTCATCTAACTTCTGAACTTCTCTACTTAAGTCAATGATTGTAATATGGTAATCCTTGGTGTCAAGCTCTCATTCCCCTATCATAGCATCTTGAATGATTAAGTTTAAAGTGAAAGCAATATGAGTAGTGTGCTTGACAAAGTACAGGTTGAAAGTCTCATGCCCCTTGAATACAAGTACCTACTCCATGTGTTACTCAACTTGGAAAACAAAGCAAGTTCAAGTTAAATATCATTGTAAGTAATAATAGTATCATTAAGAGCGTCAACTGGGGTACCTCTTGTCCCAGGATATGGAACAAGCCCATATCAAAATGACAAGACAAACAAACACAATGAACAATCTCAACACCCTTTTTATTTACCATTGGATAGCTTTTTATTGTAAGGTGTATCACAGAAGGTTCACCATAGCATGTAAGTAAATTTCCACCATGAATGATGCATGGCTTAGATTAGCGGCCCAGGCGTCTCTCTAACCATTTATACAAACTCATTTAAACTCACTTCATTTCCACATTTATTTCACCCATGGTAAGCATCCATAAACAAAAGTACATGATATCAACTAAATGAGATGAAGTGCAATGTTGAAAGCTTGCCATGTGACAGCACATATGAGCTAACTCTCAACCAAAGACATTTGTCAAGTCCACAACATCATAATTTTAATCACAATGGGTCATATTTTATTTATGCAATGAAAGTAAAGTGTGCATCAAGTTCGAGAGAGCTATATAACCAACTTTTCCCACAACAATTAACAACATAAGCATTTTCATTCAGAGGTATAGATAACACAAATATCATGATAAACATACTCGGAATAGCATAAAGCTAATAGGTAGATATGGTGGACTCACTGGAAAAACTTTGGTTGAAGGTGTTGGAAACAAGTTTTTGCTTGTTGGAATTTTTGGGCTAGCAAGAGGGAGAAAGTTGACCATCTAAATGCATGCATGAGTGTCCATAGAACTAACTAATCCATGTTAAAACAAGGTAAATAACATTTAGCATCAAAACATGAATAAAAGATAGCTCTTGATAAAATATTTGCAAATTATTACTCATTAACAAGCTCATGAATCATGCAATTATATGTATCTTTTAAAATTAACTCAACATCCCTTTTCCCAATCTTATAATAGCATCCAACATAATTCAACCCAAATTTCCAGTAGCTCTCTCATATATAAATGATAGTGTGGTGGTCTCACAAAATAAAAATCAACCTAAACAAACAAAAAGACGCTCCAAGTTTATGCGATAAAGTGTTTCGATCGAAAAACAGAAGTTAGACGTGTGCAAACCGAGAGTGTGTAGGTCCAGTGGGGTTGTCTTCACATCCCCAAGCTTATGGTCTTCACCATCCTTGGATAGCTCTTGGTGCATCTCCTCTAATCCCTGTGAAAAAACTTCAAAACACCGTTTCTCCCATTTCTTTTTCTGTGGGGCATTAGTAGTGATAAACAAATAGATTTCTTGCTGCATATAATCCTTAGACAAAAATTCATATGAATGTCCAGAAATGTATAATGTTGTATGCCTACTCATAAACTCAATTGGATCAAAAAGATTCAAGTTAAAAGTTCTAAGCATGCATCAAACAAAATGGGACAGAATCTGTCCAGAAAAACAGCAGCAGCTAAACGTATTTTTCTACCCTACTTAACTTTGTCGAAAATTCCGAAAAATTCATGCATACAGAGGATGAAAAGTTGCACTACAGTTTAAATATGAGCTCATTCGGAGTTACAGAATAAGAATTAAAAATCATACCGTGCACAGATTCGTGCAGGAATAAAATCTCCGAACGCTATAAGCAACTTTTCAACCAAAATGAGTAAAACTTGGCACTTTATTAAAAATTCCAGAAACTAAACTAAACACTAAGTCTCTTGTTACAGCAAGAGGACACAAAGAAAATCACAAATAAAAACAACCGGGTTGCCTCCCGTAAAGCGCTTTCTTTATAGCCATATAGCTAGGCTTCTTACTTGATGTTTATTGTGGACGAAGCTCATGAGGGAGCTTGAATGATGTGCCCTCTTCCTTGGGAAGTGTTCCATGCACTTCTTGTGTGGAAACTGAAACTTCACATTCCCTTCTTTTGAATCAATGATAGCACCTGTAGTACGAAGAAAAGGTCTTCCAAGAATAATTGGACTAGAGGTTTTATTCCCCATATCCATGATTAGAAAATCAACAGGCACAAATGTCATATGTAACTCTACCATAACATCACTTACTTTTCCTAAAGCATGTTTAATGGAATCATCAGCAAGTGCAAGTTCAATAGAGCATTTTTCAAGATTTTTCAATTCAAGTACTTCATATAGTTCTTTAGATAAAACAGAGACACTAGATCCTAGATCAAGTATAGCATGGTGTGTCTCTTTTCCAATGGTTACTAGGACTTTGGGAATCCATATATCCCCAAGCTTAGGTGGTATCATAGCCTCTTGGTTGTACCTAGCAATCTTTTCTTTTAACACATGATTAGCAATATAAGAACCAAAACCAGCTTGGTTAACATTAATAGAAGGATCACTTGCAAATTTTTGTAAGATAGATATTAATTCATGCAAGCTACAATTCTCTAAGTCAAGCAATGGTTCCTTGACTTCACTAAGCATTTTAACTTCTCAACTTTCTCTCTTTCATTACCATAATAGTTTCCTTAGCAATTCTCTCTTGCTCATGAATATGTTCCCAAGATTTATTTATAACCTCTTGACAATATTTAATTGTTTCCTCATGTTTTTGAGCTATAATGGTGTTCTTTAATGAGGAAACTTCCTTAGTGAGCTGATCTACCCTTTCAAACAAAGAGTCTTGTTTTTCAAACTTAGATATAAATTCCTTATTAAGCTCCTTTTGAGTAGATATAAATGATCTAATGGTGTTTTCCAAATCACTAGAAACATTACACTAGTGCATATTTGTTTGGCACATATGGGGGTTTATTATAAGAGTTATAATTGTTGTTACCATACCCATTATTACCATAGTTCCTAATGAAGTTGACATCAATATTTTCAGGATTATTACCAACTAGTTCTTGCAAAGGCACATTTTCAATATTTTGTTTATTAATGAAAGCAAGAATAGTATCCATTTTAGATGACAAATCATTTGTTTCTTCTATGGAGTTCACTTTCTTAGAAGGATTAGGTGCTCTATCAGTATGCCATTGACTATAGTTTTGCAAAATACTTTCCAATATGTTCTTAGCTTCTACTATAGTTTTTCCCATAAAAGCACCTCCAGCAGCAGAATCAAGAATATTTCTAGACATGTAATTTAGACCATTGTAAAAAGAGTGTAATATGGTCCATTCGTTGACCCCATGTGATGGACAAGTTCTAAGCATAAGTTTAATCCTATCCCAAGCCATAGCAACATGTTCATTTTCATTTTGCCTAAAAGAAAGAATGTTGTTTCTATTTTGCAAAATTTTAACAGGAGGATAGTATTTCTTAATGAAAGCTTCTTTTAAATCATCCCAAGTTTTAATGCTATCAATAGGTAATGAATGCAGCCACTCTTTAGCTTTTCCTCTAAGTGAGAAAGGAAATAACTTCAGTTTTAGAATATCACTTTCCACATTTTTAAATTTCTGCATGTCACATATTTCAACAAAATCATGAAGATGCATAGAGGCATCCTCCATAGCACTACCGCCAAATTGTTCCCTAGTTATCAAGTTCAACAAACTAGGACTTACTTCATAACTCTCAGCATTTATCTTAGGTGTGGCAATGGGCCTAGCAATAAATTGATCATTTGGAGTGTTTGTGTAATCACACAACTTAGTTCTTTCTCCCATTTTAGCAAGTTTTTATGTGTTTTTTAATTTTTTATGCAAAACTGAAAATAAATATGCAAGACAATGACAAAACAAGATAAATTGCTTTGAAGGTAAAGATGGATAAGATGATGCTCACGTAGGTGCAACCTCCCCAAGCTTAGGTGTTAGCACAAGTTGGTGATGAAGTTGACTTGGTGAGATATCCTTGGATAAACCGGCGCCAGAAAACAGAGCTAGTGCAGGGACCCTTGGATAAACCTTTCAGCAATGATTCCCCGGCAACGGCGCCAGAAAACAGTCTTGATGGCGTGTAGTTGACGGGAAAAATATTCTGCAGGAAGCTTCGTATCTTCCCCTGCAACGGCGCCAGAAAGCACTCTTGATGGCCCTTCACGTAGTTACCTGCGTGAAAAGTAAATGGGTTAGGTTGAGACTCCAAGTGCAGAGTGTGTAGTAAGTGGAAGACGTGTTTTCCCCACGAGGGGTGACTCGAGGGTTTAATATCGAACTCTCGGGGAATCAGTAGTGAAGATTTATCTTTCCTATCCTTCTTTTGGTTACCTACAAAACAAAGTAAATGTTTTGGTCCTCAACCTCACCTAGTGGTTGTCAAGCACAAGGTGTGAGAATGATATCAAGATAATATGCAATGCAAACAAGAAATAAATATGCAATGGTGGTAAATAAATATGCAAGGATGGTGGTAGCAATGATAAATGATATTTTTGGGTTTTATATGATGAATGCAAGATGTAAAAGTGTTTTTGTATTTTCGGATTTTTAAATGGCAGAAAATGGAAAAGTGGTTGGAAAGGTGTTTCTTATGATTAAAAATGGACCGGGGTTCATGGTTTCACAAATGCACTCTCTCTTTAATAAAGTGGTAGACAATGGAACACTAGAGTTGACATATGAGATTGCAACACAACAGTTTAATGACAAGTTATAATTATATGGGCATCACGTCCTAACATAGAGACCTTTTGGTTATTAGTCTCTCTTATACTCCACCAAGATGCGAACTAAATCATAACACCTCAGTAATTAAGATAACTCAGAGTATAGCAATAAGTATCATGACATGAAGTTAAAATAAGAACATGCTAGATCTAGTCATGGAGTAGTGGCAATGGTCACACCCACATCTCCGGTAGCATGGTATTTCTTTTTATCCCTAGTGAGGCAACAAAGTAAGGTAAAATACCCAAGTGGATCGCAGAACTTTCTCTCACGTTCACTGCACTAGCCACCCCCCGTTACTCCAACTAATGCACACGTTCCCCCTCACACGCTCTCATAAACATGCTTGATCATGACAAGTAAATAAGAACGGGGTACATAATATGCATCTACTTTCATAACTGAAACAAAACCATTGCAATCTCAAACATATATTAACTCATAAAAAGATCCACCACAAAGGTATTACATAGATGACCGTAATCATGTTCAGCAGCTCATACGGTACTAATTAGTGAAGCTCGAGAGAGAGAGATACATAAGTTACTTCCACAAACCCATAGTCCAGAGGTGGACTACTCCCTCTTCATCATGGAGACGGTGGAGAAGTCGTTGGAGAAGATGGAGACCACGCCGGCAGCGCCCCGCCGGAGTTTTCCCCCTCCAATCTGCAACTCCAGGTCTCTGTTTCGGTGTTTCTGTGTTTCTGCGGCGCTCCTTCCAGAGAACGTCGGGGGACTATTTTTATAGGCGTTTTTAGGTCAAAACGGAGTCGGTGGAGGAAAGATCGACGGCAACGGAGCTCCGAGGGCCAAAGGGGGGTCCCACGCGGCCAGGTACTTGGGCCGCGTGGGCCCACTCATCTGGCCCTCGGGCCTCCGCTTGTTTGCTTCCTTCGCTCCCACGCTTTGTTCCTTCCAAAAAATGATGCTCGTAAATTTCCAGGTCATTTGGACGTCGTTTGGGTCCCTGAAATATTAAAATATAGAAATAGGGTTTTCTGCCTGCGCAGGGTTAATTCCATAAAAAATAGGAAACATGTCAAATATTCCCAAAATCATTATAAAACAGTGATATAACCCTTATATGATGCAAATATGACTGGAATATATGTAAAATAATGCAAAGTTCATGTATGCATTTTACATGCATCAATTTGGCACTCGTTTTTTGGCATGGCCGGCTCGCACAATGACCTCAATGTGCTGCAGCGGTCTCTGGTGTTCAACAGGCTCTCCAATGGCCTGGCTATTGTTCGCCACCCTGCTAGGACATGGGACAAGGACCAACTATGGGGGGTGATGACTGCTTGTGTGATCATGCACAACATGATCGTGGAGGATGAACGCGACGAGGGCATGCATGATCAGGCATGGCAGTTTCAGGGTCAGTTGGTTGAGCCCTAGGGACCGTCCATATTTTCTCAGTTCCTCGACTTCCACCGTGATGTTCGTGAGAAGTTGTCTCATCTTCGGCTCTAAAATGATTTGGTGGAGCATGTCTGGCAGCACTACGGTAACCAGTAGTTCCATTTGATGAACTATTGGTCTTTATATTTATTTGGTTTGTAAGACTATGCATTTGTGAAACAATTTGTATTATTTGCCGAACTATTTGGATTGTAATAACTATTTGGATTGTATTATTTGTATTGTAGTATTTGGATTGATATATGTTTTGTTACAATGTATTATTTTGCTTGCAATGTGATAGATCAAAAACTCTGGCTGAAAATGATCAAAATGATCAAAAACCCTGGTCGGGCGGACTCAATGCGTCGGCACGTTGGGTCCAGTGGCCGGAAAGGAGCGGACATGGGCCAGACGCACATCCGTTTCCCGACGCAAACCGACAAAACGCGGACCAAACACGCGTCCGTTTGCGTCGCCCCGTTGGAGTCATCCTCACCATTCACTTTACATGCAACACACGCTCTTGATTCCTTCACCTACGGTATGTCTATCTCTTTATTATATTCTTGTTATACTAGTTTCTTATCTGTATAAGTGTCACAGCTCCCACCTACTCACACCACATACAATTAATGCAGGACATAAATGCCCCTAGCTCGTATTAATTGCACTTAATAAGGTTGTCCTAGTCACGATAATTAATATTGGCCTAATTCTTGCTATTAGCACTCATGCATGCGCACATCTAATTTTTTTACACGAGTTTTTTTAGATGTACAATTAAAAAACTTAATCGGATTTTAAAAATATTCAAATTTAAAAATGGTCATATTGAGAAACATTAAAATTAAAAAATGTTCCAAATTGATAAAAAAAATCATGTCTAAAAAAATGAAATGAATAAATTAGTAACTGAATTTCACTTTAAGATTAAAAAAACTAAAATACAAAAATCTAGAAAACAGCTCAGATTCTAAAATGACCTAATTTAAAAAATGTTTAGATTTAAAAAACAAGTTTCAAAAATGTTTTAGATTTGAAAAATCTTCATTTTTTCAAAAAATATAAACTTTCATAATTACTTCGGGAAAAAAATTGCGTAAATATTAAAATTGTTCAAAATTAAAATTAGTCAGATCTTTTAAAAGTCTAAATTTCAAAAATGTTCCTAATAGAATTATAAGATTAATAATCTTTCAGTTTGGAAAAGTGTTCAATTTTTTTAAAATATGAAAATTTCAAAATTCTTTTGGGAATTTAATTTTTTTCCAGATTTAATAAAATGTTCAAATATAACAAAACTCGAAACTAAAATACTTTCATATTTTAATAAAATGATCAAATTTAAAACATCGTAATTGAAAATTGTTCACATTTGAAAATATGCAGTTTGTAATTTAAAAAATGTCCAAAATTTAAAGATTGTTCACATTTTTTAATTTAAAGATTGTTCTAAATTGAATTTTATCCAATTCAAAAAATGTCCAAAATTAAAAATTGTTAATATTAAAAAGTTAAACTTTAAAAATTGCTACAAATTAAAAAACTCTTGGATTTCAAAAACGGCCAAATTTAAAAATATTCACAATTGATTTTAAAAAGTAATAAAAAATGATTCACGTGTGAAAAATGTTCTGATTAAAAAATGTAAGTTCAGTTTAATGAAATGTTCACATTCCAAAAAAAAGAACTAAATCAGTTTATATTTAATAAAATGTTCAAATTTCAAAAATGTGTACAATTGAAATATATCCAGAATTAAAAAATATTGAGATTTAGAATTTTTGAATTTCACAATTGTTCAGAACTAGAAAAAATTCAGATTAATAAATGTTGATGTTCATAAACAAATTGTTCAGATTTTAAAAAATGTTTCACATTTTAGAAAAATTCAAAATAAAACTATTGTTGAGATTTAAAAACAACATTTTGAAAAAAAATATGAACAATTTCCTATTATGACCTTTTTGAAGTTTAAACATTTTTAAATCTAAAGATTTTAAATAATTGGTAAAATGTATAAAAATTTAAGTTTAAATATTCTTGAGAATTGAATTTTTCCATATAAAAATGTCCAAAATTAAAAATTGATCATATTTAAAAACTTAAACTTTAAAAAATGCACAAAATAAAAAATTGTGTGGATTTGAAAAAGGGTAAATTTAAAAATATTCGCAATTTATTTTGAAAAATTAATAATAAACATTTCAAGTTTGAAAAGTGTTGAGATTTAAAATGCAAGTTCAATTTAATAAAATATTCATGTTTAAAAAATCAGAATAAAAATCAGTTTATATTTAATAATATGTTCAAATTTCCAAAATGTTTGTAATTGAAATATATTCGTATTTTAAAATATTCAGATTTAGAAATTCTCCAATTTCAAAATTCTTCCGAACTGAAAAAATTCAGATTAAAAAATATTGAAATTTACAAAAATTCTAGAATCAAATTGTTCAGGTTTTTTTTAAAAAAATCAAATTTTAGAAACAATCAAAATAAAAATATTCTTGAGTTTTAAAAACAACATTTTGAAGAAACATGAAAAACAGATATGAACAATTTCCTATTCTGACCTTTTTGAAATTTACACATTTTTAAATCTAATCTATTTAAATAATTGTTAATTTTTTTTTGAAAAGTTCCTTATGAATGTTGAAATTTGAAACATGTTCACTTTTTTAATATTGGAAAATGTTTCAAACTGAAAATTGTTCAGATTTAAAAAAAGTTCGGGAATACAAATTCGCCATTCTTTACACGACTACAATATTTTACCATGTGTTACTTATCTTTTGGTATTATCAAATTTGTTTTCATATATAGGGTCCATAATGCAAACTGTCTAATGGTTATCGCTCTAATCCATTATTATGCATGTGAAATGCCACTTAAGCCCATACATGCATGCCCGAGAAAGTTGAAGAATCATAATGGCATGCCCTCTTACATGGCTCCGTATTTCTTCTCGGATACAACTTGTCTTCCTAATTAATGTTGTTTTTCCACCTCATCAACACTATTTTGTTTCCTAACCGCGAAGCAACCAAGAGCCCTTAGATTGTCTCCTCACTTGTCTTCATGTGTCAAAAGTACGCGTCTTTTTAGTCAACTAGAATGATACCCCGCGCGTTGCAGCGGGATCTTCTTAGAAACTATTTTCTACACTAAAGGGTGTAATATACATGAAACATTTAATTTTCAAATAGGCTTAATCACTCAAAAGCAACACCTCCGGTTAAATAGCAAAACATGTCCTTGAAAGAAGTAAATAACAGAAAAACACACAAAGGTAATTCTACATTTCTTTTAGGCGAAACAGTGGAGAAAATATTCAAGTGGCAACGTTCCCAACCCAACGCTTTTATCTGCAGCTAATTGGAAACTCTATTTTTGTAAATAAATCAATAGGACGAACCGGAGATGATTCCAGGTACAGAAAGATACATGGAGTGAGGGACCTGCACATGTTTTTGGGATACTATTCATCATGTTCCTTCACCTTCTCCCTTCAGCTACCAATGTCAATTTGACTGTCATCACTTGAGGAGAACTGCATCTGCTCGCTGCCTTCCTGACTCTCTATCAGGCTTCATCACCATCGCCGGTCGGCCATCTACGTCATGAACTCATGACTCAGTAGACCGCCTTCTCCACCGCGACCTTATGAAACCGCCGCCCTTCTCCCGATCAAAAGCATCAAGCCCAGACTAACATTATACCCATCGACATGACATAGGAAGTGGATAAGACATGCTAGCTGTATTAGTACTGCACACATCTAACTCTGTGCAGGGTGATGGGCATAGCGCATATGGCAATGAGGCAAGCTATTTAAAGCCACAAAAGTCTGCTCGTATTCCTTCACCAGTGTTTTGCCTAAAATCCATCCATCAATTACTGTTGCATTTGCTTCGTGGAGGTGAGAAGAAACAGCCATCCGTTTTTTTTTTTTTGCAATTTGTTGCATGAAAAGATAGTGGGGGAGATGAAGTACCAGGTTTAAGCTCGTTGTGATTTTTTGTAAAGAAATCTTTGGTGGTTGCAACGTGGCAGGCGACTCTTTATTTTGTGCCAAGCGGACATATTTGCTTTGCTGGAAGAGTTGCATGTAACGGTAGATACTCCATACATTAGTGGAGATTGCTTAGGTGGAATGCATGCAGTGACTAAACAGATAGTGAGCATGTGTGAGAGCCAATAGAAAGAATTGAGGTGATGTGGCTTGCTTGCATGTTGAGAGAATTCCTTATAGTGGGTCATTCCTATTTAGATATAGAAGATTACTATTTAGCACGTTTAGTACCATGAAGTACGGAGGTGCATTATCCCAAGATCGAAAAATCCTCCCGCAGGTAGAATTAGGTGCGTATTGTTATTATCTGATTAGAAAGTAAGAAAAGAAAGACGACTAACAAAGAAGCAGTATTCCAATGTCATTGATGTCAAGTTTAACCCTCAAATCAAATGCAATTAGAAGGGAAACTGGACCAGTACGCATGCGGACAGCTGCAACAAAACAGTATGAATTGTAGTTAGATGTGAAAACTAATTAAAATAACAACACAGTAGCATTCCTTGTTCAACACTCAAGCTAGCTGCAACATGTTGATCAACAACTAATATTCATTGGCGGCTTAATACATAAAAATTAAGGGCTCTAAAATGAACTACCACTCGTCGTCGTAGTCGGAAACCTCCATCGGGGCCTTCCATTGCCCTCCATCGAGTTGTTCAGAGCCCTCTGCAGGTCCTCCGCATACTTCACGGCTCTCGCCTGCCAGCGGCTTTTCTGTCGACTACAGAGGCGACCATATTATCCATGAGCTGCTGTTGCTAAGTCGAATGTCTAGCTACTCCATGGCTTGATAGTCGGCCCTGGCCCAGGTCGTACTCAGGTCCACCACCACCTCCTTTTCCTCCTTATCAGACTCAAGATCGTTGAAGGGAATGGGATCGGGAGCATGCAATGGCTCGACGGACGGTAAACCGTACCCTGGTCTACCACCACCTTCTTCTTCTCCTTATCAGACTCAAGATCGATGAAGGGAATGGGATCGGGAGCAATGGCCCGGCGGACGGCAAAACTGCCCCTGCCCATGCTCGAGCTCGGAGGAGTCCTTCTCGAGCGTTGAGGGGTCATTTTCTTGCTGCTGCTCTCCGTTCGACTCAAGAAACCAAGGACAGATGACATGGCGGCGGTGGTTCGAGCTGTCGCCGCGACCGGGCGTGGAGCAGACAAAACCACGAGCGATGGAAAGATCAACTCAAAGAGCAGAGGACCGGGGCGTGGGTGGCAAGGAGAGGAAGAGGATATCAGTGGGTGACGTGGGTCCGAGGGGAGAAAATGTGGCTCCTTTTCTAGGTATCTGTATCTAGATTGACGCTAATGATGACCGGGGCATTGATTCGACTCGCCATACTCAGCATGCGGCGGGACATAGTAGGCAAGAGAGATTAGAGATGGCGTATCAGATGCACGCTGAGACCGACAGCGTAGGCAACGATGCAGCTTTTTGCCAGCCAGGGGCAGCGACATTGAAGGTGCACAAATTTGGGGACGGCGAGCAACATGGAGGCGCACGGTCGCATGCATGCACTCTAGCTCCGTTGGTCCGACTTGTAAATTTTAAATTTTAAGTGGGACAGCAGCAAAAATGCAAAATAGACGTGCACGGTGCAAGCACTACTCCTTTGCCTATCTCGCTTGTAATCTTTAAGTGGGACGGCAAGCAACATGGGTGCGCACAAGTGCATGCACTCCTACTCCGATGGGTCCACATCTTATAGGCTTCACTAACGGTCAAAGGGATTGACCCGGCGGAAATGCCCCGTTTAGCTATGTGCGATACTCGAAAGAGCGAAACGGGGCAAAACTGAAGAAAGTTATTTGAGTAGGACAAAACTGAGAAAAACATTGGGAAGTGGCGCTCCAAAGTTAAAAAAAAAAAATCCTACTCTAAAATGTGATTTTTCTTTTCACTTACATATATGTGTGCACGATCTTTCTTCTGCTCTAGTTCGAAAAAGTTAAAACTGCCACACTACGTAAGTACTGTAATACATAGCGATCAACTTCTTACCACGTGCAAGTCAATTCGGGGTAAGATTAAGCAACACACTCGCATGTCCTACGCAAAATCAATTTGATTGCATGTCGGACACACGGTTAGGGTTAAACCGGAGGGATATCGGTATAATCAAGTTTCATTTATATAAGCAAAGGAATTAGGTCGTCTCGAAGGCACCAGTATTACTGTATTAGTGATTACAAAGTTGCCTAGCTCTAGATTTGCTCGTGCTTTAGAACAAGCTTAGTTTCTCGCCGGAGCAGACTACAGCAGCTAAGCACGCGCGTTGTTAAGTGATAGTTTCCTCACCTTCCTCCCTCTCGTAGGGTTCCTCCCCTAGCGCCGCCGCCGCCAGGCCCCTCCCGCCGGAGTTCCCCTCACCTTCCTCCCTCCCTCCCTCCAACTCTCTCCCGGGTCGCTCCCTCCCGAGCGGCTCCGGAGGGCCCTCCACCCTCCAAGACCTAGGCGGCACTCACCTCCCGCCCCCTGGCCGCCGCCGCTGTCCTCGCCGACAGTGGTAGCGGCACCCTCCGCGTCAAGGGCGTCGGTCGGGATGGCGAGGTGCGGCTCGCTGGTGATCCTTGGGAGATGGTGGATCGCCGGTGGCAGCACAGGGCGGCACGGCTGATTCAGGCCGGTGCTTGAGGCCCTCCTACGGCGTGGCATTGAGGAGGAGGCGGTGTGCCCTCAGCGCGTCTTTGGCGCGCCTGGCGGCAAGCTGGGTCATCTGGTCGAGATCTCGCCTGTGAGGCCCGATTTGACCAGATGGATTCAGTCACGGCCGGGGCGGCGTGGTCCGGCGGCTCCTCGGATCGTCGCACCTGCAGCCTTGCGCTTGGACTGCTTCCTCCCTCTCGGTCCACTCCGGCATGGAGGCGACTGGCGGCGTGGGGGTCTGCCGGTCTCGCGCGAATAATGGTGGCGGTCCTAGGGTTCCTCCTTGCATCAAGATGAAGACTTGCCGGATGCTGTCTCCGTCGATCTGGCTACCGTGGCGTGTTCCGGAAGGCTCCGCCGGCGAACTCCACTGGGCGATTCATGTCTGGAGATTGCTGGATCGGGTGGGATTCGGTCGTGCGCTCCCATGTTTTACTCTGTCCGTTTGGTTTCAGAGGGAGCGATTCGAACCTCTGCTGGCTGTTAATATCATGGGACATGTTCTCGTTCCATGGTGCTGGCGGAGAATGTCATGTAAGTCGTGATCTGAGGACAAGCAATGGTGGTTCGAATCTTTCTGCCGATGAGGAATTAGCTTGGTGTCTCGTGACTTGGAGCAGCGGCATGTAAGTGGGGGCGACAACATACGTGAATTCCGAAGTCCTACCTTTCAGGGTGAAAATCCAAGGTCTGGCCTTAATTGGTTGTGCCTGACAGTGGTCTTGCTGAGGACATTGTTTTGAGAGCGAGGACTATCTTTAGGGTGAAAGCCCAAGGTCTGGGCTTAATTGGTTGTGCCTGGCACTGTTCTTGTTGAAGGCGGTGCTTTTGAAGAATTGGACGTCAGGTGTTGTTTTGGTGGTGGTTGTGCGGCTGCTGCAAGGACTGTAACTCTGTAGCGGGACTTTTCTTTTTATTTCTTCTTCTTATTGTCTTTCGGCTGTGTGCATCCGTAACAGATTTGGTTGTTGCGTTGTTGCAGAGGCTGGGTGTAATTTGTATCTCCGCGATATTAATATACACTCTTTATCTAAAAAAAAAGCACGTGCGTTGATCTCTACCCGGCCGCCGGATCGGAACAGTAAAAATGGGGCGCGGGCTCGTGTTCTGCCCGACGGAGCGCGAACTGACGGACCTGTACCTCCACGGCAAGATCACCGGCGAGGCCCTTCCTGACGTTGCCAGCCGCTTCATCCACGTCCCTGACGTGTACTCCGCCGAACCCGAGAAGCTCGTGGCGGGGTTCAAGGAAGCTCCCGGCACCGGTAAAGGCGACGTCAACAAGCTGCCGGTGTGGTACTTCTTCTCTCCCGTGTGCTACGTCAGAGGCCGCAAGACGAACGCGCGCGGCGACCCAGGGAATAAGTCACGCACGATCGACGGCGTGGCCGGGAAGCACTGGTGGCACTCGGAGAAAGGCGAGATGCCGGTGAAGGGTGGAACCGAGTACCGCGGCTACGAGCAGTACTTCTCTTATAAGGTCAAGAACGCGTCAACGGGCAAAGCCGAGAGAGCCGGGTGGATCATAAGGGAGTACGGCATCTCACCGGAGCACGGAGGCGACGACCCAATGTTTGTGGAGAGCCTTGAGTGGTACGGTGCCGCCAGTCTCACTGCTCAGCGGAACGACATGGTGATGCCATTAGGTGATCAGGCCGTGCCGCCATGCGCACCAGCAGCTCAGCAGGACGACGCCGCCAGGTTCGTGCAGGTGCAGACCATCACCACAGACGAGATCCCGCGCCAGAACTGCAATGACGACGGCCAAATGGACGCGAGTTTGGGAGTGCAGCTAGACCCTGACATGGCGGCAGCCGACGAATTTATCTTCAACGAAAACTTTATGGAGGAGTTCAAGATGAACTTCCCTGAGCTGTTCAACGGCGACCAACTGTTTGGAGCCGACCCAGTAGCTGAAAAGCCGGTGAGGTACGGCGCCGCCGGTTTCGCTGACCATCAACCTACAGATCAATTGGCTGCCCCACTAAGCAACTTCATCCAGAACGTGGAGCAAGATTTCTGGACCTCGTATCAGAACGACGTGGTGATGCCATGCGCACCAGCACCTCAGCCGGAGGACGACGCCGCCGGCTCTTTCAGACAGTCACCGCAGACGAGATCCCAAGCCAGAACTACAACGACGACGGCCAAATGGACGCGAGCCTGGCGAGGAACAGCAAGATCCTGACAGGACTGCAGCAGAGGAGGTCATCTACGGCATGATCGGCAGGTGCAGCAACGACATGATGATGCCGTGGCAATCACCTTCATCCGTACCAATGATGTTTGGCATGTATTAGTTTTTGCGATGCATTTTTTTGGCCAATCCACTGATGTTAGATCTGAGCTTGTTTGCCATATTGTACTCTGTGTAATCTGTGACAGAACATAGTTTTTAGCCAGTGATGTCCATGATGTTATCGATACATGAAGGTTGTAGTTTATGTTCCGGTTACAAATTTAAAAATTGATCTGAGAAGGCATATACTACTTTTCTCTAATAGCTATTTGAGCTGAGCATCCTAGTTCGATGGAACTCTTACAAACATGTTTCAAACAGACAACCGCCGGCAAGAGCATAAACAGAGGAAAAACAGAGCCTTGCAACTGACGCAACATCCGGACGATCGCCATCCTATTTCCTGAAATTTTTCCTCAAATGGTCGCAAATTACAACAAAGGTTGCGAGTCATTACAGAGTCTGATCATTCCAACAGTATTAAAGCTTCCTCAAACATTTCTTTTTCGAAATTCCTACTATTTAGCATTGAGTTCTGTATGGCGCTTTCTTGATGATGCCTTGCATGCCTGGAATTTTTCAGAAGGAAATCAGCTCGACCGTGTGCTCGAACGAATAATGGATGACACGCATGCCTGGAGAGCCGCAGGCTGTATTCTAGTTTCTGAGTAGATGACACCTGCAGTTTGTGCCCGTGCAGTGTGTATTCTTGTGTACTTCTTCCTCTTTTTTTTTTTTGCGAGGAAACCATTGATAATATTAAAGGTCGGACAATACAGAAAGGCACCCAACAAAAAAAGAAATTACAATCCAGTCCTTCTGCAACTCAATGTCGCCGGCATGGAGCAGGACGTGCCGGTGGCGCGCCGCCGCTGCATCTTCCTTCAAGCCTTGGAGCAGAAGACGTCCCCTAGCGGACGGGAAGTCGCCGGACCTCGAACTCCGAGGAGCCTCCACCCAACTCCAGCTGCAACATCGCCGACCTTCAACATCATCGGCTTCAAAGGTCAACCCAGATCCGCCGCCGCGCGGGACCTGGCAGGGGGATGGCGCGCCCAGCAGATCTAAAGATCCGAGGGAGCGGAGGGAGCAGGCGCACCACCGCGGATCTCCACCGAGCTCCGCCGTCGAAGGGGCGCGCACCTGCACCAAAAGCACCGCCGGCGACCCAACCACCTCCATGGCGCCGCCGGTTGAAGACCCTACAAACCCTACGCTGTCTACACCCGAGAAGCGGGGATCCCCCGCCCTCCCGCCGCCGGAGCGGCCGACGGAGGACGAGGGATCCGGCGAAACGGCGGGGAGGTGGTGGATCTGCGGGGGAGGTGAAAAATCGCCCTCTCAGCTACAGTGGCGCGCCTTGCCCGTTGGCTTTCCTCTACACAACTATATTGTACTCGCTCTCTGGCCCTTGGATAATTATCCAGATTGAGATGTTAGTACAACTGTGTTCTATACAGAAAGCTAAACTTCAAGAGGCATGTAGTTGTAGCAAAGTGAATTAAGCTAGGAAAAATATACTCCCTCCGATCCGGAAAGACCGTCGGAAGTACAACTATTCGATCCTACGTAACCAGCTATTTTTCCAGCGACACTTAAATCAGATCCGAGGGAGTATAGCATATGAGTTTTGCATATAAATCAACATTCCACAAAGGCACAAGAGCATGCAAAATGGTTCCTACAACCCTCCAAGACTAATGCAAATATGACCGTCGCACAGCAAAGAAACAATGGCGGTTCTGAACATGATAGGAGGTATATTAATATTAAAAGCACAGTTAGCAAACAGTGGATGAATATATTTTTTTGCAGGCAGCCACTGATGATCCAATGCATGAGTAGATACATGTCGATAAAAGCAACTAATTGTGTGCATACTAACAGGTAAACCAATCAAATACATATATATGACGACAGAGAGTTGTTCAGAGGATAGAAAAAATAGAGTTGTTTGCCTGCAACCGATGAAACACATGATAAAACAGAGCGCTATTGCAACTGATGCAACATATATATAACGATAGTAACCCTATTTTCTGGAGGATGAAACCTTTCACCAAGGATCAATCGCTTACAATAAGGTCACCCTTCATTACATACTATGGATTCGTTCCCAAAATCAAGCATCCTTCCGCTCCTCCAGCCAGCAGGCACTATCAGGGAGCAGTTGCCAACCCTCCTGTCACTGAAGACCGCCTCCGTCGCAGCGCTCGTCTGGCTTGTATCGAGCCGGCCAACCACACCTCCATGCTGGACCGTGCGATGCAGCGCAAGGCTTCACGCACTCAGGGTAAAAAAACTGATCCATCTCCAAGTTCCATTCCGGCTGATGATCTCCTTGCCGTTGCTCTTGAATCATCTGAGCCCCTTGCTTCTTCAGATCTGGAGGAGCTGGCCGACGCCTGCGGCATCGACAACGCCTCCCTGCTCTCCACTGCTACTTCGGCGGCCACTGGTGCGCCATGATGCTGCTGCCTCCAGTTAGGCCCCATGGGCCGGCAAACTGGGCTCAGGCGTCAGCTCCGTGTCCAAGCCTGCCCGTCATCCTGCTATCTATCTTGGGCTGCCTTCCGTGTGGGCCTTCGTCAAGACCACTGTGATTGGTCTGTTTCGCCCCGCTTCGCACTTGGGCTATTTCCCTTCCAGTACCTTTTATTTCCTTAAGACTCTTTTATTCGATCGAGCGCATGTGCTCACTATTCAGAACTATGGTCTGTACGCTTATTTGAACCTTGAGCTGCTTATCAATCACCATGTTAGTTAAGTTGTTTTTCTCGTCCTGGAACACACGTGGGCTTGGTGATCGTGTGAAATGTGATGACATTAAGGCAGCTCTTTCTCTTTCGCCACCCACAAGAGTCTAAACTGGAGGACATCACTTCCTTCAAGGCTTCTTCCTTCCTGCCTCCCCCCCCCCCCCCCCCCCCCCCCCCCCTTCGATCCTTTGTTTTTAAACCAGCTTCCGGCGCCTCCGGTGGCATTATCACGGCCTGGGACGCGCGATCACTCAACCTCATCTCTCATTCCATTAACGATTTCTCCGTCACCACCGTCTTCTCCTTCCGTCTGGATGATCTCAAATTCGCTGTCATCAACGTCTATGGACCTTGCGACTTTCACTCCAAGAAGATTTTCCTCGACTCGTTGTCTCTCGATTTCGCGCACCTCTCCGGCCCCATTGCCATCATGGGTGATTTTAACCTTACTCGGTCGCCGGCTGACCGATCCAATGACAATTTCAACCAGGCAGAAGCAGCCATTTTCAATGACTGCATAAACTCGCTTGGTCTTATTGATCTCCCGCTCCTAGATCGCTGTTTTACTTGGTCTAACATGCAAGCGTCTCCGGTCCCTGTTCGTCTTGATAGGGTGCTCATAAACACCTGCTAGAGCTTTGCCTTCCCGGACTCCACCCTCTCCTCCGACACCCGGGCTGTCTCTGACCACATGCCCATTCGCCTTACGGCGTCCTCCAAGGCCCCCCGCAGTACCATTTTCAGGATGAACAACTCGTGGCTCGCCAACCACCGCTTTCGGTCGCTGGTCTCTTCCAATTGGCTTAGTGTCCGCCCCAGACACGGAGATCGCTCCACCCTCTCCTGCCTTTGCCTTAGTCTCAAACGCACCAGAGACGCGGCTAAACGCTGGGCCAAGACCACACGCCTCCCGTCCATCCTTTCTGCTAATTGCCAAGCCGTCATCGAGTTTCTGGATCGTCTGGAGGAATGCAGGCGTCTCCATCCTCTTGAAGCCCGGCTTCGCACTCTCGCCCGTGCTGCTCTTTCTGAGTATGTTGCTGCCAACGCTGCTTACTGGCGGCAGCGAGCAAAAATCAAGCATTGTACTCTTGGAGACGAAAATTCCCGTTATTTCCTCCTTTCCGCCTCCTCTCGTCTTCAAAAAAACCAAATCCAGCTCGTTTCTGCCCCTGACGGCACCCCACTTTACTCACACGAGGACAAGGCTATTCTCCTCACAAGTTTTTACCGTCACCTGCTAGGCACGGCTGTTCCTTGCTCCTTTTCTTTTGATCTCCCCCTGATGGTTGCCTCCACCTCCCTTTCGCCTTCTCAAACAGCCTCTTTGGTCCAGCCTTTCTCCCTTGATGAGATTCGTACCACTGTTCTTTCTATGCGTGACGACTCTAGCCCAGGTCCCGATGGTTTCGGACCCGCTTTTTTCAAAAAATTCTGGGACCTAACTAAAAATTGTCTCTTATCTCTCGTCTCGGAGTTTCTCAAACCGCAAACCGATCTTCGCCCTGTCAACAAGTCCTACATTGTCCTTCTCCCTAAAAAACCTGGAGCCACTCGCCTGAAAACTTTCGACCTATCTCGCTTCAAAACACCTGCATGAAAATCGCAACCAAATGTCTAACCCTCCATCTTAAGCCTCTCATGCCTTACCTTGTCCATCAAGACCAAACAGGGTTTATTTGCGGCCGCTCCATTGCCGAAAATTTCGTCTATGCCGCCGACATTGTTCAGGCCTGCCACAAGCGTGCAGCCCCCACAATGGTTTTTAAGCTCGATTTTCGCAAAGCTTTTGACTCAATCAGCTGGGAAGCCCTGGACCATATCCTCCAAGCCAAAGGTTTCCCCAGGAGTGGCATGACTGCATCAACGCCATCAACACCTCCGTCAAACTGCTGTCCTTCTCAATGGCAAGCCCTGCAGCTGGATCTAGTGCCGCCGGGGTCTTCGCCAAGGGGATCCCCTCTCCCCTTTTCTTTTTAACTCTGTGGCTGATGTTCTCCAGCAACTCATTCTCCAGGCTTCTCGGGAGGGTTTGCTTCCTCACCCACTAGTCGACGACCTCCCATGTCCTGTCCTTCAATATGCGGACGACACGCTTATCATTATCCGCGCCTAAATCGACTATGTCCACACTCTGAAATCCATCCCCACCGCCTTCTCTGAGGCCACCGGTCTTCGTATCAATTACCATAAGAGTACTTTTGTCCCTATTCACGTCTCCGCGGTCGCAGCTACTGATTTGGCATCCGCTTTTGGCTGCCTCGTCGCGTCTTTTCCCCAAGTCTACCTGGGACTTCCTCTCTCCACCCACAAGTTTCGCGTCGCGGACCTTGCACCCATTGTCTCCCGCTGCGATGGGTACCTCGCCGGATGGCGAGGGAGGTGCACTCCCATTGGTGGTCGTCTTATCCTTGTAAACTCGGTTCTCTCTGCCCTCCTCTCCCATGCCATGGCTGCCGGCATTCTCCCGCAGGACATCATCGAGGCCATTGACCGACGACGCCGTGCGTTCCTCTGGACTGGAGAGGACTCCTGCAATGGCGGTAACTGCAAAGTAGCTTGGACTGACGTTTGCACCCCAAAATCCAAAGGAGGCCTTGGGATTCTTTGCCTCTCCTCACAAAACTCCTCACTTCTCTCCAAATTCCTTACCAAGCTCCACGCCGGCTCTACTGCGCCATGGGCCTCTTGGTTTCGCCGTTTCTACGGCTGGAACTCCTCCGTGATCTTGGGGATACCCACCGCCTCGACACCCCCATCTGGAAGGATATTCTCTCCACCCTCCCCTCCTTCCGCTCGAACTCCCTGGTTACCATAGGCTCCGGAGAGCTCACCTCCTTCTGGTTTGATCGCTGGACGGGGCCGCAAACCCTGGCCGAGTTGTTCCCCGCCCTCGCCTCCCACACCACTCGCCCTAATATCTCTGTTAGTTCGGCGGCTTCTTCCGCTTTCTCCGTCTCCCTCATCCCACGCCTCTCCGCTGTCGCCTCCTCGGAGTGCCCACCATCTCTCAGCTTATTGGCGGCCTCGACCTAAACCCCGACGTTGCCGACTCCCGCCTCAACCGCTTCACCAATAGAATTGCCTCAAATAGAGATACCTATGCTGATTTTTTTAGGCACTTGCCCTCTGACGAGTTTGCAGGAGCTGTTTGGTACAATGCCACCTAACAACTGTAGGATTTTTCAACTGGCTGGTCCACCGCCGTAGGGTGTCTACAAACGAAAGACGCTTCCGCCACTCACTCACCGACTCCCCCGCATGCCCCTCATGTGTTGAAGACGAAGACGTCAACCACTTGCTTCTTGGGTGTCACCGTGCGCAAGAAGTTTGGCGACTTCTTCCACTGTGCACGCCCGCGCCGCTGCCCACCTCTATCGAATTGATTGGGAAACTCAGATGCCACACAAGGGCAAGCTTACCGTTCTCTCCGCAGTCCTGTGGAGCATTTGGAAACGGCGAAACTCTCTCGTCTTCAAGGCGATCGACGAGCCCCGGAGATCACAGCGACGAAATGTATCCAAGACGTCATGCTCTGGACGCATCGCTGCCGCGACCCCTTAACGAAAGATTTTCTTTTATATTGGTGTAATTTATTTGTTCCCCCCTGAACACTGGATGTCTTTCTTTGCTTCTTTCCTTCTCAACCCCTCACACTCTGTAACCTAGCATGTAATCCTATGGTTGGTCATTTATAATAAAAGTTCAGGCTGGCCCCGGCCCGCCGTAGTTTCAGTCGAAAAATTATTTTTCATCCCATTCTGCACCTTTGCATCACAAAATCAGAGTCGTGGCACTATCTTGCTGAGATCCAGGTGCATATACCACATCCATGTTTTCAGCAGCAGCCACACGTCAGCATTCACTTCTTCGGCCTGCCGAACCCTATGAAATCCATCATAGCAGCATCAGAGTCAATGTCCTCAGGTTCAATTTGGCCAGCTTAATAATTCCGTGCATTTAAAAGTGCGTAGTTGGTTGATGGAGATGTAAGACACCAGTTATTCACATAATTTCTTAGCTTTTGTAACATAAAAGGTTGCTAGAAAGAGGAAAGTCTTATGCATTAACAAGTAGGCTTGCAAGATAGAAATTGAACAAGTCGGTGGTTGATAGATCACCACCTACTTAATCTGGCACTGTCATTTAAGTGTACAAGTAAATCAATATAGATAAATGTAGAAGGCAACTAGTCGACATGTGAGACCAGAAATACACATTCAAAATATGGTCAACCCATAACAAGCTTTTTTTATGAGCAATAAAAGGATTTTCTATTTTCTGCAACATCATATGGTATATGAATTGCACCTTAAGAACTATTACCACAATGACATTTATTAAATGGTCTCGTGTGGAATAATGATGAGGATGCAAGAGATACTTCCAAATGTCAAACAGATAAAGTCCAAAACAAGATTATTACTTTGTATTAACATGAGTACATTCCTTTGCATTAGCAGTTTATTAGGTATACACAGTAGGCATGAACAGATAATGAGAAATGCTTGTAATCTAGGGCGTTAATAAGTACACTGAATATATATTGATATAAAGGAACAATACTTTCTTTTGAGGGTACGAGACTGTGTGTGGCGGTAACACTGTCACGTTAAAGCCATGACTTTCTAAAAGAAACAATTCCATAAGAGATAGTTCCATAAAAAACCTAGAGAACAATGCAAAATACAGCAATACAAGTCACCCCACATTGTTTCACTTGATATACAGTATACCTTCTTCAGAATCACCATGCAGGCCACCAGAGGCCTCTGAGGTCCCAGGATCATCTTTACTGGTTGTAGATGTATTTTTTACCGATTCTTCATTTGCCGCATTCTTTGAAATTCCAGAAGGATCGTCCAAAGGAAGTTCTGCATGACGTGGAACCCTACGTGACAACAAGGCATAACTTGTCAATGCATCATTTCTAAGGTTATAACATTTAATGTAATATGATGTAAAATAACACAATATATTATTTCATTAGTAATTTCATGACACAAAGTGCTGACCATGTTCCGTTCAATGTCATGTCTAACAACTGACTACTGCTTGGACAATTATTATGTCAATTCTGAAGCACCATATAAATAAACTGCACAGCACGATGAAATATTTGCAACTAGCCAGTACCGCATAAATAGCATAACTCCTAACCCTCAAGCACTTGGAATTTTTCATATTGGTCTGAGATGGCTAACCATGCTTGTCACGCGGTCCTCAAGCAGTTGGACTTTGATCTGATGCTCATCGCAGTACAGGCATCACAACAAAGATGCCAGGTCCTAACTTTCAGGTATTATTTTGAGGCCATGTGTTGGCTAACTGGACTAATACCTCAAACACCAAAACAGACACACACCATCAGGCTCACTGTCAAACACATGAAACCAAAGCACGACACTTTGGTAACCATCTTGTCATATAATATTTGAAACCTTCTAAGCTAACTAGAAAAATGTCAAAGGCACAAAAAACTACAAACACAAGAAAATAACACTGAACGAATTAAACGTTTTTGCCCACAAGTCATATGTGCGTTAAGTGAAGTTCGGGATACAACCTAACCTGGTCTGGAGGGTGTGGTTGTTGAAGCAATCACTGGAATTTGTGAAGTTCCCCTTTTCCACGGCCTCGCACTTATCAAACAGCTCTTGCGTCTCCTCTAGTGTTTTCTCTTCCTTTCCTCCCCCCTCATTACGACCCACCTCCTCAATATGGCTCGGCGGCGGTGGCGGGTAGTGATGTTCACCCCCGAGCCCTTCAAGCCTAGAATGTGGAGTGTAGAAGCTGACAACCGGACACAAACTGCGGAAGTCTTGCTCATCGCACACCTTCCTCACCCGCTGCGACTGTAGTTCAATTGTGAAGAGGCCACCTACGGTGGTCACGCAAATCACATTTGCTCCCTCGGCAAAACTCAGCACATCTATTGAACCTCCGATGAGAACACTATCTGGGAGCAAATTTTCTAAGCAGATGACCCGGCTCAGTAACCATCGTGCATCAGTTTCAGTGCCGTCACTCACCTCCCTTGACCACAATTTGAGACGAGTATCGAAGTTTTGGATAACTCCAAGTCCGCCATCCGCCGTCAGCATGAGGTTAGATTTCTTGTAGTCTGGTGTGTCGAACGCAGTTAGGCTGTGTCTGGCCAAGTCGTACTCATGGATCCTCCTGTTGTCCGACATGAAGTAGAGGAGAGACCTCCCAACGAGTAGGCTGGAATAACATGTAAAATAGAAGAAATCACCGTGCGTCGAGGTCAGCTCGCCCCACGTGCCTGTCTCCGACGAGTACACGCACGCCGACTTGACATACTCCTCGTACCCCTCGTCCATGATTTTCTCGACGAAGAAGAGGAAGATCAGGTGGAAGGGCCCCCCGTGGCAGTCGCGGTGGTCGCAACCGTCCGCTGCGCATACAACGGCCGCGTTCGGGTAGCCGCACTCGAACGCCGCGGGCATCGGTACACGCCGCTGGGCGCCCGTGATTGGCTCCCATACGAGGATATCCTTGGTGCCCTTGCCCTTGGAGAGGAAGAGCGCGCGCCCGTGGCGGCAGTCGATGGCCCGCCAGGAGAGGAGGTCAGGGGCGTTGAGGGAGAAGGACGATGAGGTGGTGGGGATGAAGCGGGGAATGTGCTCGTAGTGCCGGTTGTGGAGGTAGCCGAGCATGGGGGGTGTCCGATGGAGCTCGTGGAGGCGGCGGCGGAAGCCGTGGCTGGAGAGGGCGTGGCTCCAGGTCTTGCAGACGAGAGATGCGCGGAGGAGGCTGGCTGGGTCGTCGGGCGGGAGGCGTAGGAGGATCTCTTCGACTATCTCGTCGGGGAGAACCGCCGGCAAGGAGCAGCGGCTTGGCGGCGCTGCCATGGTCCTCGCTGGGTAATGGAGTCTGGCCTTGGGTGGTTCCGCTCAACTTCTTTTTTTAGGCAAGTTCGGCTCAACTTCCTAATTGTACTCCTAAATCCTAATCCAGTTTTTGTATTCTACTCCTACTCGAGTTTAACGTTTTATCAGTTTTTTTTCGATTGGGAGTTGTTTTATCAGTTGGAATTGCTTCGGAGCTCTACTAAAAAGACGCTTTGGAATTCTAATCACATTGGAAATTCGTTCCACAGGATCAATGCAAAAAAAAAGTTTAAATAAAAATTTGCATCAATTCAATCAACATAAGTTTTCCTTGTACATGCCCTTTCGATCAATAACCATATGAAATTCCAAACACTTACGTAGTTACGTGATGGCAGTTTCTTTGTTCCGATTGGTTGGTCGTTTTCTGCGCACCACGGGAAGAGATTTTTCCTGGCCGGATCAGTCGCAAACACATCCCCATCCCTATCCACCGCCAAAGGCAGCCAGTGCAGGAGCCTGGCAGGCCAACCACAACACGAGGTACTCACCGACTCACCGGAGCCGCCGTCTGCTGCTCGTCCTCGCCTCCGTGGATCGTGTGAAGACGATACGGCCTACGGCCTAACTCGCCCAGGATCTCCTTGGCCCCCTCACGTGTCTTCATCTCTAGCTCGCCAGAAAAATTTCACTGGCGCACTGTAAGTCCTAACTAACGGCCAGGGGATTTTCATGATCTCTTTGTGTCAATTGCCTCTCACGTACCATTTTTTTTTTCAAAAACCGTGTGAGCTTTGTGATGCATATTTGCTCAATCTAGCCATGGAGATCTAAGGTCGTTTGCGACATTGTAATGTGCGCATTCCGTGGTGTGATAGATAAAGTTTTTAGACAGTGATGTCTATGTAACCAATCCTTGTAATATGTGGTTTACTATGTGAGTGGAAATTCCTTGTACCAAAACTAAATTGTTGATCTGGGAAGGCACATACTACTTGTCTCAGATAGCAAGGCTATATATATATATATATGCAAAGGGAAACAGTGGGATGCCTAGGGTGGTAGCTGCGCATGCGCATCCAGCCGTTGGTTCCTATATAGAGAGCACAAGATAGTGAAGCCCAAGCATGCACCTAACGGAACGGCGTGATCCCGAGAGCACGAATTTCGCTTCGGTCCGTCCAACGCGTATACAACCCAAACCATGCCCCGCGCTATCCAACAAATAATAAACAAAACAAATCACTCCTCTCTGTCTGGCTCCATTTCGAACACCACCAAGCTCCACTCGTCGACTTCCTCGAACTGCTCCACGCCCCAACTCGTCGACTTCAAGCGGCATTCCATCTGCATGAGCATAGTGTCGAGCTGCCACGGGTGCTGTCACCGGTGGGGAGCGGCTCGGAGCCCCTTGCCACGGACGGTCTGTGGGAGGTCCCCGCGCCCGTGTTCCTTCCGTCGCCGTGGCCGTCGCCGGTGCGGCGGTGCGGTTGTCCCTTACTGTTGGGGATGTGATCCCAGGTACCCCGGAGTTCGTGATTTATTTGAGTTGGCAGTGAAGACGGAACGAGAAAATAGCAAAAGGATAAAAAGATATAAGAGAAAGGGCAGAAAAACGTACCTGGGCCGAGATGTCTACGCTTCGGTGCGCTGGGCTAGCATTCTCGCCCCAGTGGGCCGCCTTCTCCTGCGCGCCTTGGCGGGCCTCCAGCTCCCCAGCGCCCCGGCTGGACCGAGCTCACCTGGCGGGCCTGCTATCCGCAGCGCCTCGGCAGCCCATCACCGCGCGCCCCGGCAGGCCGGCCTCTCCTTCAGCTCGGTGGGCCGGCGCGATGGCAGCAGCGCACCGAGGCGCTTCCTCCCTACGGACCGAGCTTTCCGCCTTGGATTGGGCCGCCCAGCCTCGGCTGGGCCACGGCTTCAGCTTCGGGCGAACGAGACAACAGGCCAGAGCTTGGCCGGGCTGGCTCTTCGTTGCTTCTTGACAGGCCGAGTAGACCACGTCCCGGGGTTGGACTCCTCTGCGTAACTGCGTTGCCTCGGCTCGGGCCGGGGTACGCTGTTGCAGGCTGCAGCTTCGACCGAGGCTGGACAGCCTCGACAAGGCCAAGGCCAGCTTGGCAGCACTTCGGCTGCAACTCCGACCGAGGTGTCGCGGCGCCCGTGCAACGTCTTCAACCGGGGCATCCCTGACCCGCGTGGCTTTCTGCACCGGCATATCTTCTGCCTACGGCATCACCCGGTACTGGGATGCCTCCGGCTCGTACCAGGTATGGACGTCCATTGACTCTGCGGAACAAGACAAAGACAGTGACGACGGCACCGCATGGCTACAGTGCCCAGGATGTGACTAGAGTACACAGCCAGCGTGGCTACAGTGCCACTGATGTGACAACAGTACAACTACAGTGACGCGTGAACAGTGTGACAAGACCCCAGTAGTCACCTCTGCTACAGTGTACAGTGCATAGTACTTTTGGCCTCCTTGTCCCCTCCTTGTCCCCTGGGCTCTCCCTATATAAAGAGCACCAGGGGGAGAGGCAAGAGACGGGCACGCAAGGCTGGACACCCACGCTGTCTCATTTTTCCCTTGGCCTTAGCTTCTTCTTCTTCCTCCTGGAGCTCCTCTCCATGGTTAGCTCATCACAGCTCGAGGAGCGTTTGTACACACCGCATATACAGAGGGAAATACACCAAATAGGATAGTGCTGCAGTAGGGGTTTTACCTCCTCACGAGGGCCCCGAAGCAGGGTAGATCTTTGTGTTTGCAGTGTTCTTCGTGTTCTTCGTGTGCGGTTCCATCGCGCAATCCCTCCCCGGATCCTCAAGCGTACGTTAGGCCCCAGAATAAGCCTACCCCTAGGCATCTGCGTGTTCCCACCACGACAGTTGGCGCCCACCGTGGGGCTGATAGTGGCGCTTGCTGGATTAATTCGGATGGGACCTTCGTCATCAACGCGGGGACTTAACTTCGACTTCGTCCCCGTGTGTTGACTCATTTTCGAGCTGGCTACAGTGCGAATCCGAGGTGTTCTGGAATCCGAGGTGTTCTGGAATCCGAGCTGATTCTGGAATCCGAGGTGTTCTGGAATCCGAGCTGATTCTGGAATCCGAGGTGTTCTGGAATCCGAGCTGATTCTGGAATCCGAGCTGATTCTGGAATCCGAGGTGTTCTGGAATCCGAGGTGTTCTGGAATCCGAGCTGATTCCGAGCTGATTCTGGAATCCGAGCTGTTCTGGAATCCGGGCTGATTCTGGAATCCGAGCTGATTCTGGAATCCGAGGTGTTCTGAAGTCCGAGGTATCCTGGGAGAATCCGAGTTAAGACTTCTCCTACAACCTGACCGTGTAAGTATCATTTATATGTCTGCTCATGCTTCTAGATAGTCTCAAACAGTGCTCGGGGACTGGCCCCTCGTTTCTACCTTGCTTTGTTTAGTTGTTCTACCCGGGACAAGATGTCTTGACCCGGGGACTGGATAGCCAGTCTGTTTTACACCTTCTCCTAGATAAGAAAAGTGACTCGGGGACTCGGTTGATACCGAGTCTAGTTCTTTGTGCTTGGTAACTGTTGTTAGATTCGTTTTCTGTTAAGTGCTATAGCTGGTTTGGCTCGGTTGGTATAATTATTGTTTTTCCCGTCAAATATTCTTCATGATATGTATGTTGGACTAACGTTGAAAGGTGACATCGGTTTTGTTGAGAATGTTCGTTACTGAGGTACATTGGAAATCCGGGTCATATTGGTAATCCGAGGTATATTGGAAATCCGGGTCATATTGGTAATCCGAGGTATATTGGAAATCCGGGTCATATTGGTAATCTGAGGTATATTGGAAATCCGGGTCATATTGGAATTCCGAGGTATGGTGGAAATCCGAGGTATAATGGAAATCTGAGGTATCATGGTTATGTTGGTTATCTCAAATTACCCAAGGTACCCTGGCATTATCAGTATTCTCTAGATCGCCGTTTGTTTCGGTTTGCCATAGAATCACGGCATCATTTCATATCCCTAACCACTGTTTGTTTCGGTTTGTCACAATATCCTGGCATCATTCCATATCCCAAATCATCGCTATTTATTCTGTTTGCTATTGTATCATGGCATTACCTGTGTACCAGATCAGTGTCTTTGTTGGTTAATCAGAGGCAACCTTTGAGATATGTTTTTGCAGGTTATATGTCAAACCAGCAGTGGCTGGAGACATCTATGTCGGTATACGCCCGGAGTGGCTAAAACCGGCATTCGAGATATGCTTATGTCAAACCAGCAGTGGCTAGAGACATCTATGTCGGTAAGCGCCCAGAGTGGCTACCAGACATTCGAGGTATCGAGACAAGTGTGATATGCCCAGAGGGGCCGAGATACCGAGACAAGTGTGATATGCCCAGAGGGGCCGAGATACCGAGACAAGTGTGATATGCCCAGAGGGGCCGAGATACCGAGACAAGTGTGATATGCCTAGAGAGGCCGAGATACCGAGACAAGTGTGATATGCCCAGAGGGGCCGAGATACCGAGACAAGTGTGATATGCCTAGAGAGACCGAGGTACCGAGACATATGAGATACTAACTTGCAGGTTTATGTCGGTCCAGTTTAAGCTGGCGGCATCCCAGTTCGGTGAAAGCCAGGAGGGCTAACCGACGCTGGTGGCATCCCAGTTCGGTGAAAGCCAGGAGGGCTAACCGACGCTGGCGGCATCTCAGTTCGGTAAAAGCCAGGAGGGCTAACCGACGCCGGCGGCATCCCAGTTCGGTAAAAGCCAGGAGGGCTAACCGACGCTGGCGGCATCCCAGTTCGGTGAAAGCCAGGAGGGCTAACCGACGCTGGCGGCATCTCAGTTCGGTAAAAGCCAGGAGGGCTAACCGACGCCAGCGGCATCTCAGTTCGGTAAAAGCCAGGAGGGCTAACCGACGCTGGCGGCATCTCAATTCGGTAAAAGCCAGGAGGGCTAAGAACCGGCATATAATGGTGACCATTCAGGCAACATATTTCCAGTACAAATTGTCCATCTCGTTGTTGATTCGGGTGAGCTCGGTCAACCGGATGTCGCATTTGGCCTGAAAGGCAAGGGTGCAGGAGGTTTCCGGTACAGTTATTTATTTTTGGAAGTCTGTGCGCGACTCTGCGAGTCCCCCACAGCCTCGGGGACTAATGTTGGGGATGTGATCCCAGGTACCCGGAGTTCGTGATTTATTTGAGTTGGCAGTGAAGACGGAACGAGAAAATAGCAAAAGGATAAAAAGATATAAGAGAAAGGGCAGAAAAATGTACCTGGACCGAGATGTCTACGCTTCGGTGCGCTGGGCTAGCATTCTCGCCCCAGTGGGCCGCCTTCTCCTGCGCGCCTTGGCGGGCCTCCAGCTCCCCAGCGCCCCGGCTGGACCGAGCTCACCTGGCGGGCCTGCTATCCGCAGCGCCTCGGCAGCCCATCACCGCGCGCCCCCGACAGGCCGGCCTCTCCTTCAGCTCGGTGGGCCGGCGCGATGGCAGCAGCGCACCGAGGCGCTTCCTCCCTGCGGACCGAGCTTTCCGCCTCGGATTGGGCCGCCCAGCCTCGGCTGGGCCACGGCTTCAGCTTCGGGCGAACGAGACAGCAGGCCAGAGCTTGGCCGGGCTGGCTCTTCGTTGCTTCTTGACAGGCCGAGTAGACCACGTCCCGGGGTTGGACTCCTCTGCGTAACTGCGTTGCCTCGGCTCGGGCCGGGGTACGCTGTTGCAGGCTGCAGCTTCGACCGAGGCTGGACAGCCTCGACAAGGCCAAGGCCAGCTTGGCAGCACTTCGGCTGCAACTCCGACCGAGGTGTCGCGGCGCCCGTGCAACGTCTTCAACCGGGGCATCCCTGACCCGCGTGGCTTTCTGCACCGGCATATCTTCTGCCTACGGCATCACCCGGTACTGGGATGCCTCCGGCTCGTACCGGGTATGGACGTCCATTGACTCTGCGGAACAAGACAAAGACAGTGACGACGGCACGCATGGCTACAGTGCCCAGGATGTGACTAGAGTACACAGCCAGCGTGGCTACAGTGCCACTGATGTGACAACAGTACAACTACAGTGACGCGTGAACAGTGTGACAAGACCCCAGTAGTCACCTCTGCTACAGTGTACAGTGCATAGTACTTTTGGCCTCCTTGTCCCCTCCTTGTCCCCTGGGCTCTCCCTATATAAACAGCACCAGGGGGAGAGGCAAGAGACGGGCACGCAAGGCTGGACACCCACGCTGTCTCATTTTCCCCTTGGCCTTAGCTTCTTCTTCTTCCTCCTGGAGCTCCTCTCCATGGTTAGCTCCTCACAGCTCGAGGAGCATTTGTACACACCGCATATACAGAGGGAAATACACCAAATAGGATAGTGCTGCAGTAGGGGTTTTACCTCCTCACGAGGGCCTCGAAAAAGGGTAGATCTTTGTGTTTGCAGTGTTCTTCGTGTTCTTCGTGTGCGGTTCCATCGCGCAATCCCTCTCGGATCCTCAAGCGTACGTTCGGTCCCAGAATAAGCCTACCCCTAGACATCTGCGTGTTCCCACCACGACACTTACCCGCCCTGCCTTTCCAGTAGCTAGCCACGGATTCCACGCTCTGGATTTGTACTGGAGCGGTAGTGGTTCTGGTTTACCTGCCAACCACGACTACCTGTGGATGGCTGGCTTGGAATGGTCTTGTGGGAGGCGTGGAGGCCTCGTCTTCCTCTCCGATGATCGCTGCAGGCGGCGATGCTGGGGCTGCGGTTGGGATTTTGCTGGATCTACTCCCTCCTCCACTAATTTTGCTTACCAGAGAGTTGGGTGGTACAGATCTATGCCAGCAGCTCCTGTTGTCTTTTGCTTGCTTTCCGGTCGATTTAGTCTTGATTATCCTTGCCCTCCGGTGATTTGTCCTCTCTTAAGCATCACGAGCGCGGGCCTGTTTCTGAGGCTGCCGCGTGATTTTTTTATTTGATCTGCGTTAGATATGTGGCGATATTTTCTTCGCTGTCGTTTGCGTGTCGGGAAGGAAATGTTTCTTTGGTCAGGTCTGTGGTGCTAGCATAACTTTGCCCGAGTCAGAGGGTGTTAATCGTCAACGATTTGGTTCCATCATATTTTGCTGCATCCATGGATGGTTCTTCCTCGAATAAGATGTTGCTGCCGGTTTGCTGTGTCGCCGCTTCGCTGCTGGCAACCACTGCTTCGTCTCGTCGGCGTCAAGGAGTCGGCTTGTCAGCGAGGACGACTCGTGGAGCGGTGCTGCCACGCAAGGCGTCGTCCAGGTCGAGACGCTGTCCGGAACTCCGGATGCTTCCAGCGTGATGCTCGCCGCGTTGTCGCGTGGACAATGGCGTGAGCCCTGACCTCCACCGCCGCCACAGGCCCAGGCCGAAGCTCGGCCCCATGCGTGTTGCGAGGACGCCGCCGACGTGATGCAGAATAGTTTATGCAAGCTCCTTCTGCTTGAGTTTCTCTAAATGGCAGAACTTATGGATTTGTGTCTACAAAAAATGCTAGGATTTATGTGGGGATTTCATGGTGACCACGCTGAAACAAAGTGCATGTTTTGCAAGTCTATTTTTTTCCTTCGCCAGTTTCTTTCTAGAGCCTCACTAGCGTCAGATTAGTAGATTACTATGTGGGTGTTACATTTGTAATGGATCAACTTTCCATTTGTAATCGACTGAACTTTCCATATAGAGCAATGCATACAACGTCTTGTGTGCTTCTGTCAACTTGAGAGCTTCAGTGTTAATAATGTTACGATGAAGAGCTTATCTACAGTGCAAAATCTTCTTGTTGCTGCTAGCTACTCCGATGAAGAGTAGTTAACAGTACAATGGACATGCCTCAACTCACTGACGAGAATATAACACTTGGTCACACTTTTTTTAAGGAAAAACACTTGGTCACAAGCGCCGGAGCGTTGGACGATTCAAAAATATTTGGCACCGGGAGAACCGAGCCCTCGCCGTACGCTACCCAGTACCCACAGTGCAAAACCAAAACAACCAAGTCTGGCTGGCTACATGTCACGGACGGCAGGAACACACAAAAATTAACGACTACGACCTGCTAGTAGGATTGTGCTCGCGGGGCCCACTATAACCCACAAAACCAGATTCGTAGTACAAGTCAACTATGTGCTCCGTGAAGATGTCCCAAATTATTTAATGCTAACACTTCATTAATTTTTGTCTCGCGGGTTGCAATGCGGGCTCGCTCTGCAACCCTACCTGCTAGTAGGGTTGGTCAGCGGTGCCCGAATCCGACCCACGTCGTGACATCTAGGTAGAAAATCATGTCGAACGGATTAAAACCAGCTAGCTCAATTTCAACTAGCTGAGCAGTTTAGCGGGCCTTTGCGGGGCCGCTAGCGCAACCCTACCTGCTAGGCTGTCACCCACGCAGTTTAAAATATCCAAAAACCACGGCTGGCTACATGTCATGGAAAGCAGAAAGACCGTTACCTCTCCTAACGTCAGCCGGTGACAGATCAAAACAAGTGGATCAAATGCTCTCCATATCTAACGCTACAAATCTCGTTCGAGCAAGGCGCGGTGGCGTGGAGGCGGGGGCTCCGGCGTGTAGGCAGGCTTGTCCTGCCGACGTGCTCCGGCGTCACCGTGAAGCTCCGGCATCCCCTCAGCTGCCACGGGGTGGGCGGAGGCTCCGGAGTGGACCGCACCGCTTCTTCGACGTCGTCAAGGTGCTGCTGCGGCGCGGTTGACCATGGCTCGGGCCGTGTGCTGCCCGCGGTGGGGTTTTTGGTGTGCGGAGTTCGGACGAAAGTCCTGCCCGACCTCTGTCGGTGCCGGCGACGACGGCGCCTTTGGGCGTCGTTTTCCTCCATGGAGGCGTCACCGTGAAGCTCCGACATCCCCTCAGCTGCCACGGTGTTGTCCCCAGGTGAAAACCTAATTCGGCTTGCCGGATGGGCGATGGCGGCGTCTTCGACGTCGCTTCTTTGTTGGAAGCATCGCTTTGGAGACAAGACTTGGTGTTCGACGACGGTGCTGGGGCGTACCCCGGTAGCGGTGCTGCTCTTCTCGTCTCGGTGTCGTCCTCTGGGGCGCGCGTGGGCTGCCGGAGCGGGTGGCAAGGCTCCCTCTAGGGACGCGGCGCGGCCGTGGGAATGGGTGCGGAGCTCCTCCGTACGAGGCCGACAATCCCTCCTCATCTTGCTGCAAGCTCTCTGAGTCCTCCCTCGATGGCCTGATGTTCTCTGCGCACTAGCTTCAGAGAATCATCTCGATGTTTTTTCCTTTCTAGTTTCTGGGGCGATGCTTAATCGTTCTCGGGTGCTGATGTAAGTCATGTTGGGTTTCTTTTCTATGAAATGGAACCGGGGCGGGGCCCTTTTTATCTAAAAAAAAAAAGCTACAAATCGATCAACACCAGAGCACGTTGGACAGTGCACCCCTCTGTAGGAAGTTGGATAATGCGCAAGAAAAAAAAGGCAACTACAATAACACCAACAGTCCATAAGGCAAGGAACACACAGAGAAAAAAAGGGTACACAAAGTCTAACCATTTTATTTTTGGTCACAACTAGCAAGGCCGGACCAACATGATTGACCATCACCCGGAAATATACAAGGCTCGGAAGTAGCTACAAATCGATATACACTAGAGCACGTTGGAAATTACACCAGCCCGCTCCAAGCATTGCTATCCACGCGTGTCATTTTTTTGTTGAATAATACTTTAGTCACTTCTTTGTTGAAAAAAACACCAGTCCCTCTAATAATAATGCCAACCAAAACACTACAATGAATGGACGCTAAAAATCAAGGGTTTTTTTTTTTTTGCAAACGGAATTGTTGTATGGCTATGGTGCAAACGGAATTGTTGTATGGCTATGGTGTCTGGGACCCGCATCCATCCACCACCGTTTTGGTTTTCACATGAATTGTTGTATGGCTATGGTGCCTGGGACCCGCATCCATCCACCACCGTTTTTTTGCAAACGGAATTGTTGTATGGCTATGGTTGCTAGGACCCTATAGCCATCCACCACCGTTTTATGTTTTTCTCCTTGAAATGTAATGTGGATGTGGTCGCTAGCGCATACAAGAGTCGAAAAATTGTGAACGACAAGTTGCCGCTGTCGCATGCACAAACGGCTATTGTCAGCCTCGATCATCAAGGGAGCACAGGTGTACTTTATCCAACGGTTGACACCATATGCACTGCTACCACCCATGGCACCAAATCCGTGTCGATATATGTGTGCATGCTAGTTACAATGAAACTCTTACAAACATGTTTCAAAAAGAGAAACGGATGGCAAGAGCCTAAAGAAGGGAATCTTACAAAACAACATGAACGATAGTTATCTTGTTTCTTGATGATGAAGTGTTTCACTGGCTTCCAACAAACAGAGTCTGAATCATTCTAAAGTTAAGAATCATGCCACATAAACAACAAAGGTAAAGGTAGCAGTTACTCCACATAGTTTTTCAAGTTGTAGGAGGTTAATCCACACTCTGCTGCAGTTTTTCATCATCGAATCCCAGCTGCAACACTATCTTGAGAGCTGGCTCTCGGTGTGGGTCTCGGGTTCTGGAATGGGGGAAGAAAACGTGTTGTGCCATCGCCGTTTTGCAATTATTCGTTTTCGTGTAGAATAATTTCGAATTTCGATTGGATCATCCAGTCAGCTGGTATACCGTGTGACCGTGTAAACACATTTAGACAGCGTAATTTTCCTCAATTTGTGAGATCACAGTCGACTGGCTTTTCTTTCTTTTCTTCAACTCAAATTCGTGAGCACACTTATAGAAAATTAGTGCTATGTCTAATAAACAAAACTAAAAACATATACTCCCTCTGTAACAAAATATAAGATGTTTTAGGTATTCCAATATGGACAACATACGGATGTACATAGACATATTTTAGTGTGTGGATTCACTCATTTTGCTCCGTATGTAGTTCATATGAGAATAGCTAAAACATCTTATATTATGATACAGAGGGAGTATATGTGAAGGAAACAAATGATCAAAAACCATTCAAATACATAGAAAATACATAGTTTCTTAGCTACAAGCAAGACAATAGTCCGCTAATCTTGTACTCCCTCCGTATCAAAATATAAGACTTTCTAGCCTTTGCATGCATACATGTATATTGACATGTTTTAGTGCAATTAGGCCGTGTTGTAAAGCGTCTCATTGATCAACTGTGCCATTGAACGACGAGAAAACCAACCGTGTTCAACAGGTTGTAAAAATGTTTGACTTCTTTCTTGGTGAATTGATAAGTATCTGCTCAAAAAGCTCTTTGATCGGCGACTTTAGAAGTTAAAAAACACTTCTCTCTAAACCTATATTCCACCTAACAACCTTGCATTTCAGGGGCAACATTATGCATGATATTTTAGTGACCATAAAATGCTTGCAGACATTTTTTCAAACAGAGCCGCACAACAGTGCGGAAATACATTACAAAGGAACACCGGATAAAACAGAGCGTTGCTTTTCTTGCAACGATACAACCAGCGGAAAAAGCATAGCATTGTTCTATTGCAACTGATACAATATGTGGACGATGCCAAATCCTATATCCGAGAGACGAAGAGTTTCTCAAAGAATCACCCACTTGCAACAAGGTCACAGAATACGAATAATCATTCCAACATTCAGCACTCTTCTGCTCCGCAGGCATTACCAGGTTACAGACAAGAAAAATTCAAGTTCAAAGAGGCTGATTCCGGTCCTGCTGCTTTGCAAAATCAAATCGGGGTTGTGGCACTGTCTTGCTGAAATCCAGGTCAGCAAATTCTCAACAGCCACATGCCAATGAGAATACGCCACCACCTGAAGCAGCATTCACTTCTTCGACGTGTCGAACATACCAAAACCATTCAGAGCAGCAACATCATGACCTCAGGTTCATTTTGTCCATCTTAATCTGTACACCGTGATTATATAACACATTATTAGTGCATTTAAAATCAAATCGCTGGAATTTTGATGGGACTGCAAGACACCAGTTATTCACATAATTGCTTAGCTTGCATACAGAAAGGTTGCTAAAAACAGGAAACTCTACCTCCTAGACTGAAAATTTGCAAAATAAATTGAACAAAGCCGGTGATTCATAGATCCCTACCTACTTAATCTGGCATTGTCAATCCAAGTGTCAAGTAAGAAAGACAAAATTCAATATATATAAATGTAGAAGGCAACTAGTGGACTTGTGGCACCAAACATACACATCCAAAATATGGTCAACCCATAACAAGGCTTTTTTATGAACAATATAAACATTTTAGAGTTTTTCTGCGACTTCATCTGGTACACGAATTGCACATGAAGAACTCATGAGCTATTAGAAAAACAACATTAATTAAATGGTCTTGTGTGGAATCATGATGAGGATTCGAGAGATACTTCCAAATGGCAAACAGATAAAGTCCCAAACAAGATAATTACTTTGCATTAGCATGAGTACATTACTTTGCATTAGCAGTTTATTAGGTATACTCTGCAGTAGGCATGAACAGATAACGAGAAATAATTGTAATCAGTAGGGTGTTAATAACTACACGGAATATTGATAACAAAGACAGTACTGTCTTTTAGTGTATAAGACTGTGCGGCAGCAGCAGTGTCACGTTAAAGTTGTGGCTTTCTCTAAGAGACAATTCCATACAAGGGAATTTCCACACAAAAACTAGAGAACAATGCAAAATACAGCGATACAAGTCACCTCAAAGTGGTGCTAGTGATATGCAGTATACCTTCATCAGAATCACCATGCTTATCACTTGAGGCCTCTGAGCTCCCAGGATCATCTTTACAAGTTGTAATTGTATTTTTAACTGATTCTTCATTTGGTGCCTTCTTGGAAACATTACCTGAAGGATCCATCGCCTTCAGAGCTTTGCATGGCGAGATATCTCCATATCCCTGAAGGGTTCTAGCACAGTCGGGAGGAAGTTCTCCATGATGTGGAACCCTGCATAACAACAAAGCATAAATTTGTCATTGGATCATTGCTAAGGCTATAACGTTTCATGTAATCTGATGTAAAACAGCACAACCATATTATTTTATCAGCAAAATAACATTTCAGGTAATCTGATGTAAAACAGCACAACCATATTATTTCATCAGCAATTTCATGACACATCGTGATGACCACGTTCCGTTCAGTGTCATCTATAACAACTGGCTATTGCTTGGACAATTATTATGTACATTCTGAAGCACCATATAAATAAACTGCACAACGATGGACTATTTGCAACTGCTAGTACTGTATAAATAGCATAACACCTTAACCTCAAGCACTTCGAAAAAAAATTAAATTGGTTTGAGATGGCTAACCATGCTTGTCGCGTGGTCCTTAGCGCTTGGGCTTTGGTCCCAGTACATGCATCATACCTAAAGATGCCAGGCCCTAACTTGCAGGTACTGTGATCAAGTCACATTGGCTTTTTATTTTTTTTGCGAAAAAGTCACATTGGCTAACTGTACTCCATCAGACACCAACACGCACACTATCAGGCTCACTGTTAAACAAATGAAACCAAAGCACCACACTTGGTAACCATCTTGTCATATAACATCTTAAAACTACTAAGCTAACTAGATATGTCAAAGACGCAAAAACAACTACATACACATGAAAATAACACTGAACTAATTGGAAGATTTTGCCCTCCTACAACCTCTCTAGGAGAACAGG